>PVJO010024227.1:0-24705 GCA_004026905.1 Hystrix cristata | reverse complement strand
GCTGATCTAAAACACTCAAACAAGGCACTAAAAGGAAGAACTTTTTTTCTCTTCAGTGATTATGTACACATTCCAGCCCTAATGCCTACCATACTATTCATTTTATTAAGCAAATAGCTAGCTAGGAAATACCCTAATGTGTGACATGAAGAAAGACAAAGTGCATACTTCACCAGAAACTTATGGACACAGTTGCTCTTGTGGATTTATAAGAACAGCCTCATGACGATATTCTGCCCACTGCAGGCATCTGTAAACTACCACCTACCTTGTCTCTCCATTCTCAGTCACTGTCCCACCTCTAAGAGTTAGCAGTAAAGCCGATGGTAAAATAATTCCCAATCTTTGAGCCTTTCGATACAAAGACTGGAAGCCATTCCTGTTTGCAGGCGAAGGTAATAAATGTTTTAAAAACCACTAATCTTAAGGCATTATATAACTAAGGGAATATGGAAAAAACTGAAGGTAAATGCCTCCAAATACAATCTTTGGTATGATTAGAGAGGCCATATCCTATCTGAGTATTATGACAACTTGATGTTTAACTTACTGCCACTTCTGTAAGTACTGTACGGGATGAAAGTTAACAGAGACTGAAGTATCAAGCCACACCTCCCCCTCACTACAAAAAATCTGTTGCGTCTTTCATACATGCTCTTGACATTTCAACGCAGGGACAGTATTACTCCTTGATACTTGATCTATCCTGTATGACTATACACATTCCACTACGATTGCCAACCGCTCACTGAAAACATAAAATTTTCTATCGTTCACCATACCCCATGTACAGATTCTTTTCTTCTTTGGAAGCACTTTAAAATTTGTCCCACAGCAAAAAAACTGTTGACTGGAAAACAAGGTAATCTTAGTGAAAATGATAAATAGCATCACATTTAAGAAATGAATTACAACACAAGTCCATTTTGGCCAGCAGCTTGCAGAAGAATGCAAACTTTCGCAAGTAGGCCAGAGGTTCAACAGAAAGAAGAAACATCTTTATGAAGAGATTTTTGTCACAGTATATTAAGAATGCTTCTACTCTTCCAATACAATAGAACTGGAAAGAAGAGAAAGCAGCATTGCCAATTGGATCAAATTACTAGTGGAACAATGCAAGTGAATGTGTCTTTAGTTCTACACAGTTTTGAAAACTTTGAGACAGAAATAAATTGTATGACCCCCTGGTAACTTCCACTAGAACTTACAGGAACAAATTGTTTGCCTCAAGCTGGGTGGGATATACATTCAAATTCAAGCTCTTGAAGGAAATTATTAAGTAGAGTCATATTAGCTTTCTCTGAAGCATACTCGTTTTCAGTATTGCCACTGTATAGACCAATTATGATAGCTTTCCACACTGAGAAATGATTGTTCTGCTAACACAGTCCTGGTAAGAATCAAAAGCACTACATTTTTAACCTTGGGGGATTTTTGTTATTGTTGCTCCCTTGCCAGCTCCTTCAAATGGAAAACATCTTCCATTAATCTAAATGCAAAATTTGTTTCAGCTTTCCAAAGTTACTTGAAAAATGTTAAGCACAAAGCAATAAAGTTTTTATGCTCTTAAGACCACTAATGCTTTGAGCTTCATATTCATTTTGAAGAAATGAACATTTTATGGTTCACAGAGGAATAGCTACATGAATAATATCTGAGATTATAATGCATCAAGCAGAAAAAGATTAAGTTTATGTAAACTATTTAATCAGACGTGAAATTTTCTCTAGAGGATAAAAATTCTGACCTATTTAAGTTTACTGTAAAAATACCAATATCATGTTTCTACCAAGGGAACACACCAATTTTCCCATTTATGTAATATAAATATTTATTAGAGATGAAACAATGTAAGATGTATTACATTGACCTAAGGATGCTATAATGGATATCTCTATATGAAATAAAGATTAGGTAGAACTCAAGTTTGCTATTTGGTCCAGAATACTCAGTGAACCTTTAACTAATGAACCACCATTTTTGATGATGGGCACTCCGGTAAAGAGTAGTATTATAACAATACAGTTGAGTGTATTGTGCTCAACTCCTTCTGTTTTCATTAAATCTACTTCCCAAGAGGTTATGCATACACACTGGGCTAAAATTCAATTGACAGTATTTACTGCAACATTATATATATGTGTGTGTTTGTACATAGACACGCGTGCACGCACACACACACACACACGCGCGCGCGCGCACACACATTTCTTTGGAAATTTCTAAACTTGGCAGATACGATAAATGGCCCCTAAAATTATATTTCACGCCCACAATATAAATATCACAGTAGGCCCTAAGGGCCCCATATCCAATCTTCAGTGACCCAGAACTGCCTCATTATAAATGTACAGACTAACAATATTACTTTACCATGGCCAGTTTTTAAGGAGGGCCTTGTATGGAATCATCTTTACATACACGTAATATGAAAACATTTGGTTTTAGTTCAACAGATCGCTTGTCAAAATTTTTTTTTATTACTGTTAGCAACAGATATCTTACCAAGAGATTTCAAATATGGTAGTTATCAATTTTATTGCTACCAGTCATTAAATATGCATCACACAGTGCAAGGTGGCACATACCCATAAACCCAGCACACTGGGAAGCTGAGACAGAAGAATCCCAGTGTGAACCCAACCTGCACACATCAGTAACTTAGTGAAACTCTGACTCAAAAAAAAGTTAAAAGGGCTGGAGATGCAGCTCAGTGCTAAAGCCTTGTGTTTAATCCTCAGTACTGCACACACATGAAAAAGGGAGATTTTAAAAAAACCTACTCTGAACATTAGTGTACAAGACTACGTGGACATGTTTTAATTTCTCTTAGGTGAATACCTAGAAATGGAAGAAATGGCTGAGGTGGAGGGTAAATGTACACATAAGAAATTTTATTAGAAAACGGAAGAATAACACCTTATAAGAAAGCAGGACATTAGAAGGCACCTCTTGACTCAGGTGTTTGTTTTGTTTCCTTCTGTTTTTCTGTTGCAGTGCTGGGGACGGAATGCAGAGCCCTCACACTGACCCCCTCCCTGGCCCCGCCCCACTTCTGGAGACAGGGTCTTTCTAAGGAGCCAAGGTGTCCAGGATGGGCTCCAACTTGAGATCCTCCCGCTTCAACCTGCCGGTATGTTGGCCTTACAGGAGTACACCACTGCGCTGGCTCTACTCACAGTTTTCACATCAGTTTCAGTTGTGATCTTGAGAGACTGTCCTTCTCCATATGGCCATACTTAGAAGATATTTACCCTTGTCTTCGCTCATATTAGACGGCATCCATTTTCCCCAGTAGGACGAGGCCAAGATACAATGAATCAAAATCTAAGTAAAAGAAGAGCTCTGAGCATTCTGATTCATATGGGAGTAATGTCAACACTTGGTGAAAAATTCCCTGAAACCTCTTAGCATACGCTATTCTCCTCAGCTCATCCTTACAGGAAATAGTCAACAGCAAGGAGGCATCTGCTGGGGTAACTAGCACCACCAGATCTCACTCACTCTGTCAAATTCTGGCACAAGCATCATGGGCCTGGCATGGACATCAACAGTCAAAAACTCTGGCAAAACCACCATCAGGGAGGGACTTAAGCTTGGTGGGAACAGAATGCACAGTGCCTCTCTTCAGCAAACCACACGATCCTTGACATGATAATGAGGCAGGTCAATGCCATTTGCTGACTGTCCGTTCGGTTTCACTCCTGTTTCTGATGAAGTGGAACACACCAGTAATCAAATTTAAGAGTTGGATGGGCTTTTTCTTTCCTTAAAAAAATAAATTCCTCTATTGTCCAAGTTCTGGACTTGTATGTGAAATGAAGTAAGAGGGCTGGAAAGAACCCATGAGTCATATGTCAGGACAAAAGTTATTCGGTACCAGAAGGAGGCTTATTTGGCCGCAGCAAGTTGTACACTGAGCTCAAAAGTGCTCTGATGTCTATCATCATGGATAGTTGCTTTTACTCTCCACTCAGAGATGACCACATAGGGAAAATGTCCTTAAAAAGAATTTTGATTATTTTCCTAAACTACTTTCTTGGGAAATTCTACAAGAAAGAAATCAGAAGTCCTAGTGAGTTCCTTCAGAGCAACTTGTAATAGGAGAGACCACCGAACCCACGTGGTCTTCTGAGACCCCTATGATAGGTATTGTTTCATACCGTTCTTACTTGGAAGGATGGAGTGGATACTCCTTCACTAACTATCTCACCAAACCAGAAAGCTGGTCCCATAGTTCCTTGGAAAAGGACCAGTAATCAATATTGCTATGGTTTGAATGTTCCTCCAAAAATTAAGGTTGAAACTTACTTCCCAGGGCAACAGTATTCAGAAAATGGGTCTAAAAGAGGTAATGAGGTAATGGCATACAGCGCTCATGAATAGATTAGGGCTATCTGACTCTCTGTCTTGTTCTTCAGCCTTCTGCCATGGGATGATCATCTGCAGATGCTAGTACAGGGCTCTTGGACTTCCCAACCTCCAGTACTGGGACTCAAGAGGATGTCTAATGAAAATTATCAAACCTGTGGTAATCTGTCATAGCAGCAGAAAATGGAGTAAGAGAATAAAACACGCACTCAGAATTCCCAAAAGTGTCATCAAACTTGCTAGGGCCACTCTGTCTCACAGACTCCTCAGAGCTTTCTGGTCACTTTAAAAATGTACCTTGTTTACTGCTATCATAAAATTGTGGTCACACTCATGGCTAAGTCTTGAGAATTTCTCCGAGCCAAGAACACGAATGCCATTTCCAAAGCATTTTCATAAAAGCAGAGGTGGCTGCAACACCGATACAGTTAGATATATTTTAGATAACTGTTCCAAAACTGACCCTTGTGAAGGTGGCCCAAGGAGTTCTTTGACTCACATATACAAGAGAGTCTGGTGCATTCTACAGCAAGCTTAAGAACTTTCGTAGAGTGTTAAAAAATGACAGACACAATGAAATTCATTTCTAACTTGAAAATGTGTTTCTACTCCTTAGCAGCAGCTGAAACAACACTGCACAGAGAAAACAAACCAAATTATGAAAATTGTGTGAAATGAAGCACTTTGATGACATTTGCTACTGTTCTACTTAGTATTCTTGCTCCATCTTTCCCCTATGAACACAGTTCTTCTTAGATGCCCCTTCTTGACCTCTACAGTTGTTAACTGTTCAACACAACTACAATCTCAACATTGTCAAACCGTTTCACAGTGACACCATGTCTCAGGCAATGTTAGGCCACTGCCAACAAGTAGCGAGTAACCTGTGCTGACAACACATTACGGCCCTGCCATAAACAATCATCGTCTGGCTGAAGCAAAATGGCACTCAAATTAGAGAAGAATATGTAACAACATGCATAGTAAATTGGCATAGCAGCTTGCTAAACAAAAATGGGGCAGCAGTCACACACGAGACACAGAGCAACAACTGTGCCACGCTGTTCATGCTTGTGTTGGCCAGGAGCCGGATAGGTGCCTCCCTGTGCCCATAAAGACTCCCCGTGGGAAATGAGTGGGAAACCTCTGCTCCCTTTTATGTTCTTGGCCTGCCTCAGTTCTACTCCCTGGCGCTGGTGAGGATTCAGGGACATGACGCCAGAACTTCGGATCCACAGATGAGGAGTAGCGCAGTCAAAATTAAACAGGACAGGCAGACAGAGGAAGGCCCAGCTACACAATGATAGTGGGGAGGGACGGCTGGCCCGTCATATAAGTGATGTTTTAGAGACAGTGAGATCAAAGCAAAGGCTGGACATCTAAACTTTAAAAAAGTACCCATCATATTAGAGGCACAACATGAGAGGTGCTGGATTCTCCGAACGAATTAAAGCTCGAAGACTACATTGTGGGTTGAATCTGAAGGGGCTTCTCCTTGGCTAAGCTCACTGTCACACTGAGAGCCAGGGTCAGTTAAAGATGTTACAGTACTTCCCACGCCCACCATGAATCTGCGAACTGTGATGGAGAAAGCACGGCTGAATGACAGAAAAAGGCAACAGACACAAGCAGGAGGGAATCAGACGAAGAAAAAGCCAAGTTGTCCTCATAAATCCCAGACGAACATCACAGGAAGCACAAAGGTGTGATCAGCCACAGTGATCTGTTTTCTGAATGTCAGCAGAAAGTACTAAACTCCAGGACCTGACTCGGACCTGACAGACAACTCCCATATTTCATTCTGACACTGTCTCCTTAAGCAGAGCAGTTGCGATAGTTTGGCAGGTCCTCGGCAGCTTGAAAGCTGTTCATGGCTATGGGCCATGGGAAGAAATCACCCTCCAGCCACCATAAACTTTCCCTGGATGACTAAGGCAGGAGGGAAGGGGCATCACAATAGCTGCCCACGGGGCCCTCATACTCCCCCTTTGTGCCACTCTGCCACATCGACACACATTCCTTCAGCAGAAGCTGAAGAAGAGGGAGCCCTAGTTTATTAAGCCAACACACTGCAAATCTAATTAAAAGACAAATACACAATACTCTCTTCAAAGTCCAAATGTTCTTTACAGAAACATCAAGGAGGAAAGGAGCAGAGCGGAATGGCCCCAGGAAGGTAATCAAGATCATCTTCAGGGACTCGTACCCGATTACGCAAAGCTCATTATCAGTGTTCTGTGCAGCAGGAGGACACCTAGAGACCACGTCATTAGCGTCCTACACGTTCATGATGCCGCAAACGGAAACACCACAACAAAGCAGCCCTGGTGTTCAGGGGAAGGTACGATTTCAATCCCTAGTGCCAGAACACTTAAGTCTATGAAAGTTCTCAGCAAAAAACGCTGTTAAACCCGGGAGAAAGTTACAGGTTGCTTTCTTCCAGCTAAGATCACAATCCAGTATTTAATAAATCCTGGGCATTACTCTTTTTTAGTGTACACAATTAAAAACCTTGGAAAATGGTTTATTTTCACATTTTTAGTTTTGACCACACCAAGTCAATGGTGTGCCTGACAAACATAATTTAGTATGCAACAAAATAATGATCTTATTAGCTGTATAAAAGCTCTGTCTCTTTCCATAAACTGGCTGAAATGAAGAATAAAGCCCCCAAATCAAAGCTAGTGCAGCAACGAGGAGGAATGAGTCAGACTGTACGACAAGAGCTTCTGAAGGATATTACCATGCAACTATTTCTGGAAAGAAAAGTTTCCACAGCAGCCGAGGTTATAAAGTATAGCTGAGAGAAAGCCAGGCGTGCCAAAGGACTGCAGGTGTGTTTATTTGTAGGGCTCCGGTTTGGAACGCAAATCTCAGAAGAAGCACCACATGGAGGGAAGTAGAAAAAAGGAGGGAGAATCTGTTTCATCATTAATTTTTTCCTAGTTAATTACTCATCGTTTATTTTTTAAATGCCAGCAAGGTGATTTTGAGGTCCATGACACCCACTGTATTCCATAACTGAGTTTCTGAAGGTAGGAGGAAGAAAGCAGATTCTACTGAGACCTGCTCAGTCAGTCTTCCTTCTCTGATGAGAACTTTAACTGTAGCGCCACTCACCGGGTTTGGACTTTAAAACAGTCCAGCAGCAAAAATTCGCCTACTCCATTGTATTGTTACCATTCCATTTCCTACAACAGATACAGAAGAACTATCTATTCTGGATTGTGAAAATACAACAGAAGATATAACAAAGCTAACGCTTGTGGTACCTCTTCAGGAACATGAAAACTGGTAAAGGAACTTACAAAAGTCGAAAGAGAAGAGTAAAGCAAAGTTTGTGGAAGCGGTACCTTTTGCTTTTTGAAAAAAATGCCCCAAAAGAATAGTAACATTGGGACGTGTGTAAGTGGATGGTGTCTGGGGTACAGAGAGTGAGGAGAGCAAATCACAGAAGTGCTGGGTGCTTAGGAAGAACACTAAGTGATTACATTTGGTTGCATCAGCAGTTCTCCAACTTGATCAGGTTACGACGCACCTGAAATTCATGATGCTGTCTGCAACACAAGAAGCTATTTGTACAGCCTTATAGAATAATGAATTATTAATCCTACTTAAGAGGAAGAATGTATTTGAAAGCATCTGAGCAAGGATTAGAATGGAGGAAGTGATTTAAGTTACTAATGTCTACATTTTTTATTTTGGGGAGTAAAGAACATAATGCCTTGATTTTTGTATTAGCATGTTAGTCCAGGCTGCAGTGCCAGTGATCAGCAGGAACACGACAGTCTCTAGCCTTAGGCCCTGAGAGATTAGGTACCAAGGTGGATACTGCACTGAAAACAAATACAAGACTAAATATGTAGAACTATAGGATATTCTTCTACTCTGTACCAATGAGGAAGAGAGCAAGTAAGCAATAGAAAGATGAAAAATTAAAAGAATGGAAAACACAACTTTTTAGTTTTTGCTGTTATCCTAAGACTATTTTCCAGACTGAGTTGAGTTTTGGCTTTCGTTTCAAGTCTTCACAAATCCAAGGATCAAGAGACTACACAGCACAGGGCCCTCCCAAGCTGAGAGATTCAACACGAGACTTCTCAACAGAGCTGCGCACAGAAGACCTACATGTTCAGGGCTGGGAACAAGGAATAACTATGTACCTTGCCACTCACATAAACTGCAATGAAAGCCTCCCATCTCAAATATCACTGCTGAGAAACAAAACAACAAAAAACCCTCTTCTGATAATTCATATGAGAAACTGACTCTCATACAATTTTAAAGATTTAATTTACATGGACTGATCTGAAAACCCTCCATGATAAAAAGGTCCCATACTGGCTGTTTTGCTAGAAGCATGAAAAGAACCAAATGTCTGCTGTCATCTTTATGCTACATATCAAAGACTTGTTAGAGAATCCCAGGAAAAATGAGCACATCACAATAAAACAGTTGCCAAACACGTAAGGAAACACAATAGGATGAGTGAATTAGAGCAGACACAACAGAAACACATGAGTCAATGCAAATGCTTCAGATAGTTAATTTTACAGACAGAAACACAATATATCTAATGTTTTGGGAAGACTCTTTAAAAGGGTCTACAATTTTGAAAACTAAGAAAACAATTTATTTATTTTTCTATTTCAGGGCTAAGGAAGAGAAGATACAAAATGAATCTTATTATGCCAGAAAGTCTCAAAACAATGAAAAGAATGCATTTTAAGGACACAAGAGGTAACTTTGCTACGATTGCTCAAATATGTGACAATACGAGTACTAAAATTATTAAGTAATGAGCTCAAGACTATTTGAATAAACAGGAATTCATAAATCATATTGACACACAAAAATCTTTTTAAAAAGGGGAATATCACACGACCTGAATTCAAAATCTATTATGAAGCAACGGTAAAGAAAACAACATGAAACAGACATACATGGTGATGGCCAGGGATCAGGATAGAGCTCAGAAATAAACCTGCCCATCTTCTGGTCAAGAAAATACCCTGGTACCTAGAAAATACACTGCAGAAAGGACAGTCTTTTCAATAAATAATGCTGGAAAAACTGGACATTCACAAGTAGAAGAATGAATTGGATGCTTATATAGCATACAAAAATCAACTCAAAATGAATTGAAGACTTAAATGAAACTATAAAACTAGTAGAAAAAAACATAGGAGAAAAGTTCCATAACATCGCTCTGGTAAAGATTTCTTGGATATGACCCTGCAGCATACGCAACAAAACAAGTAACAACAAAAGGCAAACAAAACAAATGGAAATGTATGAAATTTAAAAAGCTTCTGTACAACAAAAGGAACAATTAACAGAACAAAGAAACAACCCACAGACTAAAAGAAAATATTTTAAAACCATACATCTGACAAGGAGCTGATATCCAAAGTATGTGAAGAACTCACAAAACTCAATTACAAAGAAAACAACTGAATCAAAAAATATAATCACCAAAGAACATAAATAGGCACTTCTTATAAGAAGACATACAAACACATAACAGACATATGAAAATATGCTCATCATCACTGATCATCAGAGAAATGCAAATTAAAACCACAGTGAGGTATCAGTTCAAATCCATTAGAAGAGCAAGAGGCAAGATAACTAGTGTTGGCAAGAGTGTGGCAAAAAGGGAACGTTTGTGCACTGATGGTGCCAATATAAGCTAACACAGCCACTACAGAAAACGTATGGAGTTTCCTTAGAAAACTAAAATACAATTACCATATGAGCCATTAACCCCATTTCAGACATCACACCCAAAGGAAGTGAAATTAGTATGTCCAGTATGAAATTAGTATGTACTCCCACATTCACAGCAGCAGTATTTACGATGGCCAAGACATGGAAGTAAACCAGGTGTCAACGCCAAAGAAAATGGTTACACAAAACGTGGCACATGTACATGAGGGAGTATTATCCCCTGCTGAAAGGGGGAAATCCTGTCATTTGTGATAAAATGGATGAACCACAACGTTAAGTGAAATAAATCAGACACACAAGCTTTAACATCACCTGCTTTCTCTTATATGAGAAACCAAAAGTATAAATAAAGAACAAAATAAAACGTAAATGACAGGAAGTAGGGAGGCAGATCTCTCTCAAAGGCGAAGGGGATCAAAAGATGAAAAAGTCAGTCAGGGGGAGGAAAAGGGGTTGAAAAAAGGAATTAAGATGTGTTATGCGCATGTACCAATTCCAAGCAATACAAACATTATGTATCGTAAACATGTACAAAAAGTGGGGAGGGGGTGTCCAGAGATGGATGGAAGGGGATGGGACAGCAGGGAAAGGGGAAGTTTAAAAAAAGGAATTAAGATAAATTATGTATATGTAACAATTCCCCACAAAGAATGTGAAATTTAAGTACTACAAACATGAAGTAATTTTTTTAAAAAAGAGAAAAAAATGAATGACTATAGAGGACATTGTGCTAAATGAAGTAAACTGTATGTTTTCACTTCCATGTGAAATCTTAAAGAGTTGAATTTATAAAAGTACAAAGTAGAAAGAGGAATACCAGAGAATGAACAAGGGAGGGAGAAGGAAACAGGAAGCTGTGTTTCACTTTCGGTACTGGGTATCAGAGTCTCCAGCAAGCCAGGAAAGTAGCACAGCACTGAGCCATGTATTCCCAGCCCAGAAGAGAAGATGCTGATGAAAGGGAGCATGCTTTCAGTTACACAGGAAGAATAAGTTTAAATGATCCCCTGCATATATTGGTGACCTTAATAAATAATAATGCATTGCATATTTCAAAATTATTAATTTTAAATGTTTTCACCTCTAAAAATGGTAAGTACATGAGATGACAGATTTGTAAATTAATTTGATTCAATCATTCCGCATCATAAACATATATCAAAGCATCACCCTATACCCCATAAAGACACACACTTACTCATGGGTTAAAGATCAAATCAGATATTTTTTAAAAAGGAGGATAGGCAGATTCCTGCTTATATTAGAACATCAAGGACTGATAAATGTGGAAGAAGTGCTGGAAATGTAAAAAAAATCTTAACTTTGTAACTATTGTGGTAATGGATCAGGCAAGAATCGTCAGTAGACACTCAACAGTAGGAGGAATTCTGAAGATTAACAGGCTAGCTGTACATTTTAAAAGCATCTCCTCAAACACTACTTACTCACCAGTGATCATAAGTGGAAAAACTGAAGAACTACTTGACTGCTGATCAAATTAATATCATCAGAGAAGGACAGATGGATGTTGTGACCTTTTTAGTACTCTATCTAAGAATCATTTAATATCGATATGCATGAAAAAATAGCAAATAAGCCCAAAGAGATGAACATTTTAGTTAAGAAAAAGTTGTGGGGAAGAAGGTAAAATCTGCATTCTTTCCAAATGTCATTGTCAGGCAGGAGGAAAAAGAAAACCACCATGGAAATGTGCCATATTAAAGAAGGCTAAAGAGACACACAACTCCATGTAACACTCAACCCTAGACTTCCTCTTGTACACAGGGCAAAAAGTACCATAAAGAATATTTGGCCAACAGGGAAAATGGGAAGACAGATGTTAATTAGACAAAAGTATCATATGGATGAAATATTTATTGAAGTTGATAATTATACTGTGATTATGTAAGACAATAACCATATTCTTAAGAAATATATTGAATTATTTCGGGCAAAAGGTCATAATGTGTGCACTGTACCCTCAAATTGTTCTGGAAAAAATATATATGAGAGAAAATAAGCATATAGCGTGATACAAGAACCAGAAAAACTGGATAAAGGGGACATGGTGCTATTCATAGTTTATGTCCTTACAGCCATATTAAATTTAAAATTATTTTCACATGTAACGTTTAGTTTCAAAATTTTATGGAAACAAAAATATATTAGTCAAAATTAAAACCTTTAGTAGTCAAATCAATAGCAGATCATATTCAAGAGTTAACGAACAAACTAGAAGACAACTATAAGATATTACCTTAATGTACAGAAAATATAAGCGTCATGGAAGAGTGATAGAGAAATAAGGTCTACCAAACAGCAAATACTAGTTTTAAGAGGAGAGAGAGACAGAGAGAGACAGAGAAAGAGACAGAGACAGAGAGAAAGAGAGAGATGGAGGGGTAATGGGGACTAGACAGTAGTTGAAAATAATCTGAATAGACAGTTGAGTAAAACTGATGAAAAAAAATACCAACCTGACAAAGTACGGAGTCAATAAATTTGAAGCAAGGATTGAAGAAATTGAAATCTATGAACATGTTAAATGGTAGAAAATCAAAGACAAAAAGAAGCCTTACATTCAGAGAATGAATAAATTATATTCAAATGAACAAAATTAAATGACAGCTGACATTTCAACAGCAATAGTATAGAATCTTGAAGCATGATTTCAATGTACTCAAAATTTTATACAGGGAAAAACAAAAGCCAGGCATAGTTGCACAAGCCTGTGATCTGGTACTGAAGGAGCCTGAGGCAGGAGGATTCCAAATTGGAGTCCTGCCTGGACAACTTAGCAAGACACTGTCTCAAAATTTAAAATGAAAGGGATAGGGATGTAGCTCACTGGTAGCGCCCTGGGTTCGATGCCTAGTAGCCCAAGTAAAATAAAATCCAGATAAAGAAATTTGTAAAGGATATAATTTAACTAGAATGAATAATGAGCCAAGGTGGAAGGTCTGAAATGGAAAGAAAAGCAAAGAGAAAAAAATGGGGAAAGGTGGAGGATGTTGCTTGTGGTAGAGTGCTTGGCTGCTATATGTGAGGCCTGCTACATGTTCAATTCCCAGAACAGCTTTCAAAAATGGGAGTGGGGGAGTGTTATGGTTTATATCCAAAACGTACCCCAGTGCCTCATGAGCTCACAGGTAGAGCTTTGGGGAGTGACTGGATCATGGCTGTGTGACACTGGAACATCCTATTATGGGTGCGATAAGTGAACCAATCCAAAGATTGGATTACCATGGCTCTAGGCACGGCTGAATGAATTTACTAAAAGCAAAACACCACCATGGGTATGAATGGCACCAACGAATCAGCTTGTAGCCTGAATAGAATAAATAAAGAAAGGGAGGCTTGCTGCTGCTGTTTTTTTTCTGCCTGCCCTGCCATGGACTGTTTCTCCTCTGCCATGCTGCCTTGCCTTGGAGCACAGCCAACTATGGAATAAAACCTCTACAAACTGTGGGCTAAAATAAACATTTCCTTCACTTGTGGTTGCTGGGTATTTTGTCTAAGCAATGAGAAAGCAACCAAAATAGGAGTTTGAGGGTGAGATGGGTGGTTAAATCCAAACAAACTATAGTTAAAGAAAATAATGATATTATCTGTTAGGGTTAAAATTGCATTAATATACAGCATAATAAATAGGGTTATAGGAATTAACATATTCAAAGGCTTCTCTACTAATTACTACTTTTCCTATTCTTCTGAATAATTTTAGGCTTTAATAAGTCCCTAGCAAATTTCTAGAATAGCTACCAATAGAATTGAAATAGTGGACCTAATTTCCGAAATAATGAAGGAAGATAAAGTAAGAAAAAAATAACACAACATTGTAAAATGAGAGAAAAATATAGGGAAATCAGAAATGCAATAAACAAAAGAGGTTCAAAGTTATTTACAATTATTATTAATGTAGATAGACTAAAAACTCTAGGTAAAAGACAAAAGATTATCAGATTAATCGTTTAAAAAATCAATTTAGAGAATGCAAAAGTGATACACCTAAAATGAGCCAGAAGAGTAGCAAGTAAAAGGATATAAAATATGCATGACTGAAATAGCAACTAAGAGTATGTGTATCATTGCAGCTATAATAAAATACAGCTAAATAGATTTCGTAGCAAAAAGAGTGCTATAGACTGAAAGAATCACTAGAATAAATTATTCAATTCATCAGAACTGAAAATTATAAAAATAGATGCAATATTACATAGCCGAGAGAGATAGAGAGAGAGAAAGAGAGAAGGAGAAGAAGAAGAGGAGGAGGAGGAAGAGGAAAAGTAGGAAAAGGAAGGAGGAAGAGGAAAGGAAGGAAGGAAGGGATGGAGGCAGGGAGGGAGGCAGGAAGGCAGGGAGGGAATAAAGAAACCTGAGAGGTCAGTCCATACACATGCTGGGAGATTTGATATACATCACTCAGTACTTGCTATTTCGAGCAGAAAAATAATTATTACATTTAGTCTTAGGTCAAGAAGGGACAGAAAATAATAATTAATAATATTCCAACAACAACATTAATATGCTTGTTTTACCATGCATATAAACAGCACTAAATTAAATAACTGCAGGATATATATGTTTATTGAAACGCTCATAAATCATTCAGGAAAACTAACAAAATACTGAGTCATAAAGTGAGTCAAATTACAATTGTGTACACAGAAAAAGTGATAAAAGGCTAAAACAGTGAATTAAGTATTCATTCAAAAAATTTCAAAAAAGATTTAAAAAATCTAAAGGGGCTGGAAAACAATCACACAGAAAAATATATATATATATGGTATATACAGAGTCTGCCAAAAAATGCATATACAGCTCAGGAAAAGAAAAACAGTATTACATTTTTTTAAACTGATGGTGTTACCCTTATATGGGAGGCCCTAGAGGATGTTGTATATCACAGAAATGCTGCTACACTCCCAGACCTTAGAGAAGAAATTGAAAATGCATGTGTAGCAACATCAATGACCAGATACCCAAGCAGCAGGTCATCATCACTTTGAGCACCTCTTGTAATTGTAGAGGCCAAAGGTAACTCATATTAATCTCGAGATGTCTCAATAAAGTATTCAAGTATTTATAAAAGTTTGTCTTTTCCTGAAATGTGCATACATTTTTTTGGCAGACTCTATATACAGTGAAGTGCACAAGCAAAGGAGGAACAAACAAGATTAAAAGTTGCTTCTATAAATAGGCTAATAAAACTGAAAAAAACCTTAGAAAATAAGATGAACACAAAAGCAAAACAAACATAAAAACCTAATAGCATCAATAATCAACTACAAAAAATAAAGTATAAGAACTACAAAGGAGTAAATGATAAAAATTTAATAAAAGATATTTATTTAAAGAACTTAAACTTTTAATGAAATGGCAATACTCCTGAAAATATAATAAAATTGATGCAAGAAAGTATAAAATATCTCAGGGGAACTCTAACATTTAAAGAAGTGGAAAGAGAAAAAAAAAAGTCTTTCCATGAAGAAATTCCAGTCTCAAATTGTGTAAACCAGTTATCCAGAGATGAAATCTGGCCTGCTGCCTCATTTAGTAAATAAAGTTTTATTAGAACACAGCCACATTCATTCATTTATGTACTGTCTATGGCTGTAGTCACACCAATATGAGAGAAGTGAGCAGCTATAACAGAGACCGGATGGTCCACAAATTCTTAAAATAGAAAAACTTTGACAATTTTGGTTGAAATGGTAAATTCTACAACCAGTAAAGGCAGAAGTAATTCCATTCTGCAATTCATTTTATTAGGTTAATATAACCTCAATGTCAACACTTATGAAAATGATCTGAAAAAAGGGTTAAAAGACAATCGTATTCATGGACTTAGATGAAAAAGTCCTACACACAGTGTCAGATGAATCCAACACTGTGTGAAAAATAGGATACATCACAATCAATTTATGTTTAACCCAGGAATTACAGATTGATTTAACATTAGAAAATCAATTATTGTAGTTTATCACACAAACGGATTAGAGGAAAATCACATTTCAGTAACTCACTCTATCCACTCAGGATAAAAATTAAATCTTAGCCAACTAAACATAGATGGGAACTTTCTTAATCTCGTAAAGGCTATCAACAAACAAAATTAAACAGAAACAAAACCAACAAAAAGCCCTACCCCCCTATTTAATGGGAAACATTCAAAATGCTTCCTTTAAGATCAAGGCAAAGGATCCAGTTGTCATCACTTGTGTCAGTTTTATTGACTGTCACATGTAACTGAGTGAATCAAAATAAAGGGAGAAAAGTATAAAGACTGGAAAAAAAGAAATAAAACTCTCATTATACACATAAGACATGAGCGCATATACAGAAGTCTAGATGAAGAATTTACTAGAATTAATACTAGCTTGGCAAATTTGCTAGATTAAAACTCGACATGCAAAAACTCCAAGGCATTTCTATAGACCAGCAATACATTTTAAAACACATAATTTTTCATAGTATGAAAAGTACACATTAATATAAAATTTACAGTTTTGACCATTAGTGGTGCCAAGTACAGCCACAATATTGTGCGACCATCACAACCATCCACCTCCAGAATTTTTTTTCACTCCCTCAAACTGAAGCTTCACCTCCATTAACAATAACTACTCATTCCCTCCTTCCACCAGCCCAACAGCCACTGGTGTACTTTCTGTCTTTATGGTTCTGCCTATTCAAGGCACCGCGTATGAGTGGAATTATACAGTATCTGTCATTTGATGACTGACTTGTTTAACTTAGCACAATGTATTCCAGGTTCTGCAGCACAGGCCAACGTTTCCTTCTTTCCTGTGTCTAAGCACTGCTCCACCGTATGTGTGCATTTACCACATCGGCTTATCCATTCATCCAGTGATGGACGTGTGAGTTACTTCCACCTTTTGACCACTGTGAAAGTGGTATCCTGAACGCTGGTGTACAAATATCTGTTCAAGTCCCTGCTTTCAATTCTCCTAGGTCCATACCCTGACAGGGAAGTGTTACAAACATCATTTTTAAAATACTATTCACAATTGCAGAAAAAATCAAGTATCTAGATATAAATCTAATGGAAACGTGCAAATATATAACACACATAGAAAATAATTTTTAAACTTTTATTGAAGGACACAAAGGATAAATATACAGAAATATTACTTGAAGATTAGAAAAACCAATGCCATAAACATTTCAGATCTTTCTAAATTCTTTAATAGTAAATTCGATTCTAAGAAAATCTTCCTTTTTTGTAGATCTGGGACTCGTGGGTTTTAAAAGTGCTGCCACTTTCCATCATAAGTTTTTAATCACAGCCTAAAACGTATTTAGTTACTAGTAGTCATTTATGAACATGTTCTTCAAAAGAGCCAGGATTTTCCCACCTGGACAGAGTGACTGTGACAAGAGCTCTAAAAACCTGTGATCCTTCTAAGATGACGTTAGCTTATTTTTAACAGTTCAAAGACAAAGAGAAGGATCAAAGCACTACTCCCTTTCACTGAAGATTTATCACTTTTTACATGATTACAGGTACCAGTTATGCAGAAACAGATTGGATTGAAAAAGCCACAACGCATATCAGTCATATCGAATGGTGCCAACGTTCCCATGACATCAGTTCTTACTCCCCCTTAGTCATTCCAGAAACTGCCCAAACACGCGTTCTTTCAGGAGGATGAGAAACACAAGACCTGAGTAACTACGGAGTTTGGTCACCAAGCCCTTTGACAATGGATTCCTGCGAGATACAGTAAGACAGAAAACACTCTTCTTATTACAAGGGAACATGGTTTGGCTGTTGGATTTTATTTGAGGATTGGACTTGTTTTGTGAAGGTAGTTTATATGTCTTGGATAGCATTATCCAATCTCATAGAGGCTTTTCTAATTTAAATTTTAAAACAACTTGAGTTTAACAAAGAGTTTTTAATACCATGAAAGTATGCTTACGTTATTGGGTTAAGTGAAAAAAGGTGCATATAATCTAGAGTAAAATCTACGGTATGATCTATCTATAGTATGCTCACTATTGTGGAAGGAAACATAAAGATGAGGAGATAATACGTGAACATGTTAACTGGAAAATGAACGAATAATAAGTAGCTTTATTTCTTTCTACTCTCATACTGTCAAACTTTTTAAAATGGGCACACAGGATTCTTAGATGATGATAAATGATGTATATGAAAACAATTCACAGAGTACCTGACACATAGCGGGAATTCACACATGGGATACATGTCATCCAGGTAACACAGAAGAGCAGGCCTAGTCTAAGGGTTCCACAGTCCATCAGGGCTCATCAGTTCATAATAAGCTTCATTATAAGCAACAGATTATAAATGTGAATCCACCTGTATGTACAGAGTAGACAGAGCAGGCAGAGAAGACTTTTGATGATATCAAAAGGGAGGCAATGTCCCTAGAAGACTGTGCTGTTTCCCAGTTTTGTAAGCATGGAATAAGGGGGAATGGGCAGTAGAAAGGATTAAAATGTGTTAGGTACATATTCCAACTTCCCACAGTGAATGTAATTATAGATAGCAAATGTACTAATAAAATAATGAGGGGTATTGGGCAAGTAGTATTCAAAATCTGTTAGTAATTAGAAAGTTACTTGTATGCACACAAGGAGACATATGTGTAGAGCATCACAGAATTTTATGTTGTCTTGAAGAATCGAAGTGAAGCACTTAAAACAAGGATGGAATGTGCCACAAGTCATTACTTTGGAACCTGTTAGCATGAATCTGGGATTTCTCTTTGAACTGAGTCAACACTTCCTTCCAACCAGTCAAGTTTAGCCTGAATGAGACCCTATTAAATGGAAAAGTGAGGAGGTTGAAAGAGTTCCTGCAGGCCTGTCTGTCCCAACAATCACTACTAAACTAATGAAGAAATCCCAAAATTCTGAGCCTCCGAATATTCTTCCAAATTTATTTTTACAGGCGGAATCACCCACTATCATGCTCTACCAACCTTCAGAGGAACACAGAACAGTGTGAATGCTTCTGTGTTTGGTATACATGCACATACACTGACACCTTCCCCTCTCCCTCTCCTCCTCTCTCTTTAAGGGAAACTGATTACAGCAGCTTGGCTTTAGGCAGTAGTTTTTAGAAGATGCCAGCTTAGTCGTTTTCAAGTTAAAAAAAAAAAGTTGCACTTTTGTACTCAGAGACCTCTTGTTTTAATTTATGCAAAGCTTAAAACATTTTGTTAGGCCTGAGTGAGACCATCTGTGCAAGAAATAAAGGGTGCCTGAGGGTAAAATAGGCAAGAATAGTAATGCTGAGTGTGGAAGGCAGTAGGCAGCCTACGGGTTTTGCAACTACTGCTGTGACCTTTACTACTTTAGAGAAGAAACAAGGGTAATTTCCATATATTGGCTCTTCTAGAAAAAGCTAATATTCCTCCCCTTTCTCTATTTCTCTTCCTCATTTCTTAATAAAAAGTTGGCAAAGCGGACTACACAGACAACTATAGCCAGTTTTGAATATTATGCTTTAAAACATACTCACATACACGCAGTGGGAAACAGTTTGAGAAGCGAAAGAGTAAGACGAGGGAACGAGAAACCCGCTGAATGAGATTAATTCAGAAAGAACTGATAACTGTCTCAAACACTAGAAGAGTCATCTTGCACAAGAAAGGAACGGGAAGCAATTATCTATGTACATCAGGCACTTTACAAGGGGTATTCATATTTCATTGAGGTGCTTAACCACATTTATTGTGAAAACAGTTTCTGATTTGTATAATCACCAAAAGTAGAATAAGATAAAAAGACAGAAAAGAAGAGAAGTATTGGTGGAAGAAGGAAGGAATGGAAGAGGAGGAGAGAAGGAACCAAAGAAAACCCAGATAGTAAATTGCCTCTTGAGATAATAAATGGTCAGTTCCTGGCAATGTTCTGGTATGAACCAGACCACTTGTGTGGCGGTGTTTGGCGCTGAGGGTCTGGCTATATTCCTTCCAACCACACAACCTCCTCTACGAAATATGCAGGTTTGCAGGTTGGTGAAGATACTGAACCCTCTACAGTAGAAAGCAGAATGTCTGTCTAGTCTTTATAACCACAAGGCACCTACAGTGACTACACTCGCACTGTGTCTGGTGAGGCCTCTCTCCCTAAGGCCAATCTTGGAAGAGGACAGGGCATCTGCACCTGCTGGGCTATGCTATAACTCTGGTCCAAGGCACTCAGAGAGTAAGGGCTGTGCTATGCTCAAACTGAATGGGCTGCTCTGACCACAGGTTGTACTGCCCTCTAGGAGGCTTCCTCCAGTTTAAACTGAATGCCTTAAGCTTAAGGAGACCATTTCCTTGCACTAAGCAGCTCGTGTATCTTGAGGGACTGGTTAATGCAGGTGTGTTTGAAAAGCATTTCTCTGTAAATCAAAGCTTTGTTCAGATAAAGCAACATTACTCTTGAAAATGATGGGCTTTCTTCCTACAACTCTCAAATTAACATCACAAAGGCCTGACCTTCCATGCAGTAAGTATTCCCCAAAGAAACATGAGAATATTTTGTGAGTTTGTTCATATCGTATTTCTTTCGTTTGATTACCTTTGGGACTTATTACGAAATCTATGCTTCTACCCCCTCCTATTTTTCTTACAGGGGCCCCACAGGGGCTAGGGATGAAGGAATGGAGAAAGAACCCAAACCAAGGTGTAATAGTCACATCAAAGACAAAAAAGACTTTCATTTACCAAAAGAAAGGTTTTGTAAAAAAAAAAAAATTCATGTAAGTAATAAGCATTTTCATCTAGGGGATATATTTTACAGAACATTTTTAAATAACTGTAGTACATAGGGCTAAAAATAAGATCTCTTATATTGATACCTAAGACACAGCATAAAATTACCTTTAAAACACAAGCAAGTATGAAGTGTTAAGGCAATGAATAAACACGAAAAGACCAAAGTGAGTTGTGTTATACTTTTTCTTATTATATACGCTTATTCTACAACTATGGCTTAAAATCTTATGTAGAAATCAAAATGGAGAGGGCAAACATGTATGAGAAGGACCAATACTGATATGATTTGAGATGGAGCAATCTATGTCTTAGATTTTAAGACTGTGAGTATTTGGTAAGTGAGATACAGAGAAGACTGGCTGGGAAGATTTCCCCTAATTTCGCAGGCTTCACAGGTATAAACTACCTCTAACATTATGAATTCCCCAATGCATGGTAACGGTGCTCACCATTAGATATGTCCAAACAACAAGGACTTAAACTTGGGGTCACACCAGTTTACTACCATTCTTCAAAACACAAGCTGGATGCCATCCTTGAGTTTCTTATTTGACTTTTGATTTCCCAGACTTGAGTAAAAAGGTAATTTAAATTGGAAACCATTTTATGCAAACTTCTTTTTTTACTGCAAGCATTTTATAAGCTCATAATAAAACAAATTCCCCATATCCCATAAATTATAGTTGCTGTGAACCTTTTAATGTATTTCCTGTGTTTTCTATACATACACATATTTATTTTCTCCAATTAAGTTACCATCTTATGCATGCCATATTAGACTGGAAAGTCATATGTTCAATACCAAAAATGAAATTCTAGCCTTGAACAGATAAACTGAGAACAGGGCTTAAGAAGGGTATATAAAAAGCCAAAACTAACATCAAGAGGGAGAATTTCCAGAAAAATGTAAATAAGGCTGAATGGCAGGGAGGAAGACGTACAGAAGCGCTCACAAGCCTTGTTCTGTATTTAAGTCATTCTGTCTGTCCTCACAGGCACAGTCATGACTTACCTAGCTCCTTCCATATGCCAGACACTTTACAAAATCTTCGTGTAAACCACACGACATAAATATTATTAAATACCATTTTACAACCAAGGAAACTCAGACTCAAAGAGTTAAGAAACATTCCCAAAGAGTTTAAGGGCGGTTCAGGGCATATTCACATCCAGATGTGTCTAACATCAAAGTCAACGGTACCAGTTAACAGGTTCCATCAACTGTAGCCAGGGCTCTGCAAGATGCACCACAGTGAACCCAGCTGTGTGCATTAAATCTCCTTCTCCGGCCTCGCACCTGCACTCCTTGGCTACTGTGACTGGGAGATTTTGGCTGTGGAGCACGCCGCTTAGCAGCAATATCACTCTGGCTAGCTAACTCAGCCACTGTTCGTGAACTATACCAGTACTCAGATGTATTCACATCTCTGACTGTAACATTTAGCAATTCTTTAATCTCATCTGCCCCAATGACCCCTTTCCCAGGTCTATTTAAACTACAGTGTCACTTAACATTGGAGTGTTTGTGCTGTACTTCTCCAACCACAGGTAGATACATGCAGTGAGGATGGATGACAAATTTCTCAATAGCTCCTCATTCTTGTATTCATTGCTCTAAAGACAGTAGTTGATCAATAAATACAATTATTTTTCCAAGAATCCCAAGTGATATGGTGCTTGGAATGGACTCTCCCATCCACTCCAAAAAACTAGGTTCAGAGGGCTGGCTCTGCATGAATTTATATGGTAGGGAAGAAGTAGAAAGTGTTAAAAAAATTAATCTTGTTTTTCTAAACTATTCAGGAGAACTGAAGAAGTTATCTTCTCAAAAGACCCATGACAAACCAAAGTAGCTACCAGGGCCTAGGCAGGGGAGCAGTCAGGGACAGATGACGGATGAGTTTACCAAGATGTGGCTTGCTCCAAGGCATGGGGTCTGGAAAAGATACTAGAAAGGGATGGAGGGAAGGTACTGGGTAGACAGAGAACTTGTGGAACATTTTTGCAAAATTATAACAGATGTTTAGAGATGCTGGATATTTAGAGATAAATTAAGAACTCAGGGGGAAGGAGAATTGAGAGGAGTTGATGACTAAGGAGATTCCTGTAATTTAGATACAGGACATCACTGGCCAATGGAACATCAAGAATTTTATCAAATGAGTAACTACCTCCCTCTTGCCAAATTACCCAACCACCACCAAGAAGCACTGCTGAAAGAAAACACTTAACAGGGGGTTTCTACTCATCGACAGATGTGGCACGGTGCTGTCTGACCAGGCCTACAAGCACCCACAAGTACATGTGCACACTCTGGTAACGAATGCATGCATACCTTGGGTCTCTACAGCTGAGAAAGCATAAATAAGCAAGGACCGCAAGACAACTGAAAAGACGAGGGAATGACCCTTTGTTTCTTAATGAAAAGCAACAAAGTTTAGCCCTCTCAGAGTTAAAACAAAATTCAACCATAAACCCAGGAGGGCAACACTGTCTACAAGCAAGAAGACATAAAATGAAATGTAAGATACAAGCTTGCTCAAAGAAGTCTGCTGAAAGAGGCTGGTAAGATCTTGAGAACACCTTCAAGTCAGGCAGGGGACCTGACAGGCTGCGGGAGCGGAGGAGACGAGAAGGGAGGGGCTGAGCAGGCCAGGACCTAAGAGGGGTGGCGACATTAAAGATACACAGGGCACCCCGGGAAATGCCAGCATTAGTGTCAGCCCTGTCAAAAGGGCTTGCCAAGGAAGCTGAGGCGGACAGCACTAAAATCCCCTCTGCTCACTAGGCCTGCTGGAGACATAATGAAACACAATCCTGTCGGAGGTGGCCCCTGGGTAACATTTTCACTTCTACATTCCATTTTCAGTTTAGGTCGAGATTTTTAAGAAGACAGCAAGCAGCACTCGAGTCCCAGGTGACAAGATCTGCTCAGATTTAGTCTTTGAATGTTGCAAATTAAATTCCCTCATCAGGCCTCTAATCACTCTTACCAGATGGGGCTTGTGCTCAATTTTGGATCCACAGGAAATTTAATGGTTATTGTTTCTGTTTAAATAGGAGATTATTGCATTTTAATAAGTTCTCTTTGGGACTTGCAGCAACAATAGAGCACTATGAATTACTGTAGATAGCTGTTACTGCATGCTGGGGAAAAATCAAGTTACTAAGTGTGACAAGTTGCTTTTTCTTCCCTTCCAGCAATCGCTCCGAGTGTATTTACCACCAAATTAAGTATGTGCCGAGGGGATAATATTTTTATCCTGCCGAGGGGGAGAAGGAGCTTGTCTGTGGATTTTCATTAAAATGACACATCTGTTCAGCAATTTCACAAAGTAATTCTGCTGAAAGTTTTATCAGCTAATTTTAATTATTCACTCCAGTGGGTTGAATACAGGATTCATCATGTTGAATTAATACATTTGACGGGAATTTCACAAAGAGGGGGAGAAAAAGCAATCAACAAATTGAATTGTCATGCAATATGGATTAAATTGAGATTCTTTAATTAGGATAAGCCTGAGATTTGGTATTTTGAAGGTATTAGAAAGCTTAGCAATACAGTGGTAAAGATTAAGAAAATGCAATTAAATATTACACTTCGGACACGGCCAGGATATCATGTGAGTAGAAGAGTCCTCTTTTTAGGAGGATGGTTAATAGTGTCAGCTTCTAGAATGGCTCAGTGCTGAAACTGTGGTGATGCCAATGAGGGACAGCTGCTGTTTGTTTACCAGAAATGAGTTGAAAGGTAATTGTGTTTTCAAAGACTGGAGCCGACTCCCTTTAAACTGCAATGAGATAACTGCAGATATGACAATGAATAACTAGGAAATGCTAC
>PVJO010024226.1:0-24715 GCA_004026905.1 Hystrix cristata | reverse complement strand
TTCTTTTAACCTTCTTATTTATCCCCCTTTTTCCTATCTAGTTCTCTCTTTTGAATACTATCTCTCTCTTTCTTTTTAAACAAAATATCTATTCTACCCCTTTGTCCTTATTTACACTTACGGTTTCTCATATCAGAGAAACAATTCGATGTGTACTAATAAGTGTCTGATTTATTTCACTTAAGAGTAAATAACTAGTTTATCCTTTTTTATGGCGGTGTAGTACTCCATTGTGTAGAAAAACCACATTTTCTTTAGCCATTCATCGGTTGTTGGGCATTTAGGTTGTTTCCAAGACTTAGCTATTACAAATTGTGCTGCTATGAACATGGTTGTGCATATATCACTGTGATATGATGATTTTAATTCTTTTGGGAAGATACCCAGCAGAGGAATAGCCGGGTCAAATGGAACTTCTAGTTGTAGTTTTCTGAGGAATCTTAACACTGATTTCCACAGTGGTTGGACCAGTCTGCATTCCCACCAACAGTGGAGGAGGGTCTATTTTAAAGTCCTTATCAAATCTTCACATCTGACTCACCTTGATGCTCGATCTGTTAATTACTTTTCTAATTCATGTCATTTTCCTGTTTCTTGAAATGATAAATAATTTCAATTGTAGCATAGCATTTTAGATGTTCTATTATGAGACTCTGGTTCCTGCTTAATATATTTTAAAGAAGCCGTGCCCCTCTTAGGGTGCACGGTAAGGCATATGTAGTTGTACCTGTTCAGCTCCTTGCAGGGTTTTGTCTGGCCTAAGTTGATGTTAATTCACGTTGCTTTCTTGCTGCAGGGTGCAGATGGACGCCTCACTCCACACTGTGCTCGTCTGACGCCAAGTGAGGAACAAAGCAGCTCCAGGTGTCCCTGTCTCTCACTGCCTCTCCTGCTTCTTTGATGCCAGGTAAGAATGGAAGGCTGGCTTCTTGCTGGGCCCTGCTGACCAGGGTAGAAGGCAAGTGGAGTCACTACTGTTGTTAACTACCCTGCTTGTTACCACTTCATTCCACCTTGTTGATGCTAAGTAGATGTGAAGGTTCAACTCCCACCAAGTCTTCTGTCACCCTTGGTAGAGATAAACTGGAGTATTAATCCCAGCTGGCACCTCCTTGTTCGGTCTCACTAGGGTTGGGAGTGGGGCCTTGGTTTCCCTCAGGACTCCACTGCCACTACCCTTGTGGGAGAAATAGGAGCACTACTTGTTTCTACCAGGCGGGATATGACATGTCAGAACCCTGTTCAGTCCCTTGGACGTCAAACAGATAAGGAGGAATCAGAGTGCTACCTATTTTCAACTGGGCGAGGGACTGGAGTGGCCTCAGCTCCCCAGTTCATGACTGGAATTATGGAGGTGGAAGGTGTATTTTTTTTCTTTTAGTTTTTTCCCTAGATAAGGTGGGTATTGCCAAGAGAACTTTCTAATATTAGGCGATGTGTTTTCTGGTCCCTCGGCTTGAGATAAGCAAGCTTTTCTTGGAGTCTTTTTGGTGTGTGTCTGTTGGTGCTTCTGGGCTGCAAGCTTCTTTACTACCCTATCTTGGACATGTAGGAGGCAAGAAGAAGATCTAGGGAGCTCACTGCCTTGTTGATCCTCAAAACTTGAAGTCGCTTTGTACCTCAGCCTTCTTTCTGCCTTTCAGAGAATCCCTGTGCTCGTTTGTTGTGTGATGCTCAGGGTGTTTGTCTGTTTGTTTGAGGAAGAGGAGGATGTGGGGAGACTACTACTACTTTATCTTGGAGGAATCAGAACTCCATGTCATAGAAGGTGTAAAATCTGCAAAATCACAATCAACATTTATTTTTAACTCCATATGTTGTACACTAACCTGGTTAGAGATTAATTAAACTGCCCAAACCTCTTGTCAAATAGATTCTAGAAGATCAAGAGTTCACTTGATCAAGGTTCAAGTCATCATTAATCTGCTAATAGAAGGTGGTGGTGGTGGGAAACATTTTCCCTGAGTCACTAAGGCAGCATTTTTAAATATGTTTTGAGATGATAAATGGTAAGTGAGAATATTTGATCTAAGGACAAGTGTAGTATTTCCTCTGAATTTATATCCACCATTTAGCACTACGAGTTTAGTTCATGAACATACATAATGATAAATATCCCTTTTAGGTTAATTTTTCTGTATCTAAAATAGAGGCCAGTGGGAAGTGATGGCCAATCCATTTTCCAATAGCTTCAGGTAAGGAGATAACTGAATTAATCATCAATCATATCCTCAGTCCTCAGGGAAGATTATCTTTGTAGAACATTGTAAAGCTAAATAAATTTAAAAGATTATCAGAGAGAGAGAGAAAGATTATAAATCTAAGCTTGAGTTCATGATTCTGGGCACCCATTAGAATCACCTGGGGAATTAGTTAAAAAAAAACTAATGGGTTTGCATTGCCTCATATCATTTACATTAAATATCTTGGGTAGGACTTTTTAAAGCTTGCCAAGTGATTCTAATGTGTAGTCAAGATTGAAAATAACTCATAGAGGTAGATGTTGTTTTCCAGGACAAGCAAATTTATATAACCTACCAAAATGCATCTATCATATAAAATAAAATTCAAGATCGAATGTATGTTCTGATTATATGAAATAGACAGCTCAAACAGATTGCCTTAAAGATTATTCCTCCAAACTTACTTTGTTAGTAATTTATTTTACTATTAGGAAGTCCTTTCAAACCAGAAGAAGGAGTACAAAATGCTGTAGAAATATTTCCCCTGACAGATAACCATGTGCTATGAATTTGGAAAAATGGATGCTCTAAGATGTAGGTTTCTGATACAGAAATTGTGTTCAAGTTCAGCTCTTCCGGTTCCTTAACTGTGGGACTCACTACATGCTGATTTATGCAACAGAAACCTTACATTTCAAGAAATACCTGCCAGTGAGCCTGTCAGAAAAAGGCATCGAAGCTGTTGGCTTCTGGGTATGAGCACTAAATCCAGAACCTGGTGATCCTGGTGGAGAGCCCACCTTGGATTTGGAAAACCAGTCTCATTTTGTCCGTGGAGAACACTTCTAAACAGGAGTTTTCAGAGCTTCTGAGCTGGTTATAGTGGTGAGTTAGCTACCTCCAGAAAATGAAGACTGTTTACTCAGGTAAGTGGCGTTAGGATGAGAGAAGTGATAGCAATAGTATTCACCCCTCAATCTTGAAAGGGTTATCAGGGTTCCTGAAAATGGGTAAAGAGTCACAGATCATGTAACAGTATGTCAGGGCTTTGTTAGGGAAAAGCCTCTGTGGCAGCGGAACCTTGGGAGGATACATGCTAAAAATCTCTGGAGCAGATGGGTGCTGTTGTCAGGGAAGTGGCATCAAGGGTTGCTGCAGCTATGCGTCAGCAGTGCAGTTTCTGTCGGACAGAGGATTACAGAATACCAGCCACAGCCATCTGCTTTTCCTAAGAGAGCCTGTTGACTGTGATGAAATGAATCTTCCCTTCTGCTTACATATGGAAAGTCTTCATTTTCCTGAGAGGCCCACGGTGTGCCCTGACAAATTAAAAGATGTCCACAACTGATCTCATTGCAAAATTCTATTAGGATTTTACTCTGCTCAACTTCTCCTTCATTCTTATTGCTACTACTTAGGCACGTGTCGCAACTGACATTGTATCTGGGTATTTTGGAGAATATCATGATTCTCTTGGTTTGGGGTTTAATATTTGGAGTCAGCATTGGTTTAAGATTTGGAATTTTCTATTAAATAGTTTTTTTTTCTTCTTAACAAGAACGGTAGGGAAGTTGAAAGGTCACACAAGAATTTCCAACATTCCTTCTAGAAACTTTATAGGCCAAGTTAATAACTAGTTAGAATACATATAAAGTATGGTGGTGCCTTGGCTCACGAACTTAATTTGTTTTTATGATTGTGGGGAAGATGGCTGTGGTTTGATGTGGGTTTTGTGAATGGAAGCAAAATTTTGTCTAACACTTTTGTTTGAGGACTGAACTGTTTGTGAAGAACAGCATTTGACAACCAAGTAATTCCAGGGGCGAAGCTGAGCTGTGGATGTAGGGCAAGCAAAGGATCCCTTGAAAGCTTGCCCTCCCTAGATTTTGAGGAATGACTAGCAGGGGCAGAGTGGTTCAGCTTAATAAAAATGTGTCGAATACCTACTGCATGCTCATATACACAGAAATGGGTAACACATGGCCTCTGTCCTTCAGACGTTTATAGATGACAACAATCTTCCTATTTTCATCCAAATTTGACCCTGAGATGTACCCCTAGTTTCAAGAACTGTTAAAAGACAGTTTAACTTCTACATCATAGTTCACCAGTGATTGCATAACTAGCTAAGGTCCTTAATTCTAGCATAGAATATAATTACTTCTGGCTGACTTACTCATCTCTCGTTTTACATATTTGTTATTAAAGCTTTTCTATATAAAGAACTCTGCAGCATTCTAATTATATGAGATGGTTCACTGAACCCAGTACATAAATTATAGTTGGTGGCTCTTTAAAATCTTAATGTGCAGCCGCTAATATTTTCAATATTTATCAGCCATTTCTTACCATGTCTTTGTCCAAAAGGAGCACAAGCCTCATTGTCCACATCTATGAAGAAATACACCGTACATGCAGTATATTGTTTAGTAGGGCTCCACATATATTGAGTGAGAATAAAATCTAAAAAGTCTATGATGGATGTATATAATTCTTAAACATCTTAATTCATTTTCATTTAATGATAGTTGCAAAATTTCCCTTAAAGTCATATGATTATCTCAATGTATATTAGATGTTAAAGTTGAAATTGAAGAGAAAAATCCATTTCAAGTGCATAAGCAAATGACTGGTGAAGAGATGATGGCCGCGTTACATTACTTCTTTCCACACTGGCTAACTAAATTATGTGCTTGTTAGTTTATTGGATTAATAAATGAGAGGCTGAAAAAGTACATGCTCTTACAAGTGAAATATTTTCACAGAGGTTAAGGAAGTTTGACTAATTTGAGTTGGATTTAAATCCTATGTCTTTTGTGATGATTAATACCAAGATGATGAAAGAGTAATCAGCTTCTAATTCTGATGTGACCAGTGACTCACCAAGTGAGAACTCAGGAAATTCTTTTAACCCACGGGACTGCAACTCAGCTGTAAGTGATAAGATTCACCAGATTTTTGGGTCTCTACCTATTTGTGTGAGTCAGTGCCATCAGATAAAGATTCTAAGAGGTTTTATGCTTATGATTTAATCTTATAATAAAGTAGACCTGATATTATTAAACCAGATGTTTGTAGGGTCAAGTTCATTTAAGGATTGAGTTACATCCTAAGCTGAGAACTCTCCAGAGTCAAGACCTGTGATAGCTGCAGAAATTAAATTGCTGAGCTCCTAGAGGCAAATGGGTGCAATGATATATTATCATGAAATAGGATAATGTAAATGAAAATACTTTGCAAACTATTTGGTTCTGTATACATGTCAGGTATTAAGCGTTATTATTACCTTCTCCACTTTTATGGAGGGACCAACTCAGAACTGATTCAACAAGGATACATGTAAGTCCAGGAAAATCTATTTTTTAATTCTGACATTCTCTCTATATCTCCACACAACCAATATAATGAAATTCTTTCTACTTGTAAGATAGTAGTAGGGGAATCTAAAATGGCATCTAAGACATCATCACTGTCCTCAATGAGCTTGCAATCATTCATCTATATGTATATATGTATATATATATACATATATATATCATCATGTATTTTTCTTTAATGGCTTTATGTGTAGAGGATTCTTTTCTCTAAGGTCTATATTTCTTTGATTTCTTTGATGACTTTTATTTCTTTTGAACTTCACAATGTTCAATGGCTATTGGGCATGTTAATCCTACAAAAAATTAATTTTATGGGTAAATAAAAGATAATCTTTCTAATAGGTTTAGACTCTCTAAAGTCCTACATATATGTAAGTTATTGCTATTTGTTTAAAACTTTCTTCATTGCAACTTGAGAAGACATCTATGCACTTAATTCAATTTCATTAAGTGAAATGATACTGAACCACTGAACGCAAATAGTTTTTAAAAACTCAATTTTTCTGGAGAAGTAATAATGTGCAATATACTATGTTATATATTTATATTCATTATCTTCTTTTCAACTCACAGCAATCCTGTTAGGTTGAAACTTATCATCTCCATTTTACAGATGAATAGACTAAGGTTTTGGGGTAGTAAATATCACAGGATTAGTGAGTGGCAGAACTATAAAGTGGATATAGGCAATATAGCTGCCTGCACCTGAGAGGGATGTACTTGCTAGAAGCTAAATCTAGCTGATTTACCCACATAAATAGTATCTTGAATTTTCATCAATCTAGAGAAGTAGTTCTCAATGGAGGACAATTGTAGCAGTCAGGGGCTATATCCGGAGACATCTGAGGGTGTGGCAATTGTGAGATTGCTACGAAGTCCAGAGAATAAAGACCAGGATGCTGCTTAATGTCTTCCACTATAAACCTCTCCGCCAAACACACAGGCACAATACAGAACACTCTGGCTCAAAATATTTGTGGAGAATTTCTAATCTAGGCTTCTCTTCCTCTCTGTCCACACCAGGACAGTTCTCTTATGAGTCGGAAGCTCCCTTCTTATGACTGGAGCAGTCACGGATGCACAGGACGGCCCGGCAGATGTGAGATTGGGCAAGAGGGAGGCTGCCGTCCTGATCCCGGAGCTTCAGTGGAAGGCAATGTCATGTGGGATATTTATTTTTTCCAGAAGGTAAGAAGAGCATCCTCTTGGGATATTTATTACTTTTTCATTGAATTTGGAATGTGTAAAGCTTTGGTTTATAGGTCATCTCTCAACCTCTCTCAACTTCATGCTAATTTAGACCTATGTCTTCTAGTTTTCTAAAACACAAAATATAGCTAAAGTCTTTCTTATATTTGATTCTCTTTCCATCTAACAGTTACATGGCTTTATCTATGAATAGCTAAGATAAATAGCTATAGCAATTTCATGGTACTTAAAGTCACATTTCTTGATAATCTCTGGATTTTCAGGGACCATTAGAGATCCCTCTGTGAACCTTGGAATAATGAAAAGTACATTCTTGCAAAGACTTTAGGTACTCTGCTATGGCAGCATTGATTTAGAAACCCATTTCTAAGTCAATTTTTTTGCAATCTTAACTTATAATAAAATGAGTCTTAACCAAAGTGCCCTTTGCAGTCTAAATGCTTAGGTTTGAGAACAGCAGGCCAAATTGAGAATTAATTAACATTTTGAAGCCATAGTGCTATATTGTTTAATCCTAAATTGTACTTCAAATAGGCATTGATTTCTACACCATAGCAAAACAACTGATCCCTCTTCCATGCTCTTTTTTAAATAAAAAATATGGCTAGTGTATATTTAGAGAATGAAATTAAATAATGCAGTCACTAAATGTTTTTGATGAAGCCATAATATCTGATTACAGAAGCTATGTTCTCCAAGACATCTTCATAACTTTGGGAAAACAATTATTATGGAATAAGTAATAAAACCCATCAATCCTGGATGCATTAGTATAATTTATGTATTTGTAAAACTGATAATAGACATTTATTTCTAAAAATTGTTAAAGCACAGGTAATAATGGAACCAGTCAGCAATTTGCCACTTGCAATTAATCACTCTCTTCATATTCAAAACATTCAATTTTTCTTGCTATTTGAGAGAGTAATGATTAATTGATAAAAGTTGAACAAGTACACTAATAGCAGGTGCTCCTAATTGAAAAGTCTTCAGAATGATGCTCCCCAAACCTACTTTATGCTAATTTGTACAGGATTAGTCATAACACTTTCTGATTTTACTTTTAAAGCCACTTTTCTTTTAGTCACCCTAATTTAATTAAGAATTTTAACTAGTTACATGTATCAAGAACACCAATGAATTTTAAATTTGTGAGTTTGATTACCATAAGAGATTAACAAGAAGACTCATAAAAATGCACGACTGCCAATTAGAAGCATCAACACTGTGTAAATTAGAATTTGTTAATTGGTTTAGCAAATGTAAATTCAATTTTTTGAAATTTTATGAACTGAAAAATTGATTATATTTTTGTGGTCTCTAGATATACATTATTAGTGATGATATTTTTTCAGTAAATGCTTAGATTATGCTTGTATTTTAGCCACAAATGTTTCCATTTCCTTTATTTCAAAAATACCTGACTTTAGCATTCATGTTTTATCCAACATGTTATCCCTCACCATCCACACTACTAAATGAATACTTAAGTACACATTTTTCTTTCATCTGTCTTTCCTCTCAGCAAGACAAATAAAATATGCATTCTAGGTAAGGTTTGTTATTTTGTACTTTCAAATATTAAAGTGTATGTAATTAATTTAGTTTCCTTAAACACTATGTATTTATGACAAAACCTACAGACACTTTTACGGAGATGTGTATTGAAATAGCATTTCAGGTATGCAGATTAATACTGTTTGCCTCTAGGAAACAGACCTGGCAATTTTGCATTTCATAATTATAAGAAGAACAGAGCTGTATTTCAGTATGCATTGTGGGATGGGGAAGTCTCTTAGCAGTTAGGACCCAAATCTATTCTTAGCCAAGTATATACACAGTCTGACCACGAACCTTCTGTCAGTTACTCCCATGCTGAGTTGCCGTCAAGAAACTAAGGGCAGAATTCAGCACAGGCCTCAGATACTGTGACCAAGTGTACAGGCCGTGAGTGAGGAGGTGGGGAACGACAGGGCACTGGATTGCTCTGTGAACTCAGCACTCTGTATTTTCCAGGTCTTTTGACTTGTCTGAGGTTAGACATGAACACCCTGACTTTGGCCCTGAATTCCAGCTCCTCCCAGAGCCATCTTTGAAATCACAATGCCCAACAATCTCTTTTAAGGCTCCAAGTTCGGCTTATGTATTTGACCAATCAAAATCTTTCCATCTGTATATTATTTTAAATTAGTGTCATTATTTACTCTAGGCCTGATTATCTCCCAAGAGACGAGACACAGGCTAAAACCTATGGAGTGTGAAGCCTAGTGCCTTTCCTTTTTATCAACAGGGTAGGAAGGTCATTAGCATTTATAGAGAACTTGCTTCATGCATCTAGTTCTGGATCTGGTCATCTTTGAGCAGAAACCGTAGTCCACACAACTGGACTTGAGAACCACGTGACAAAAGGACATCTGATCAGGCAGGGTTGCTGCAGGAAGTTGGCTTTAAAAAAGATGTAGTCACCAGAAATCAGCTGCATTGCAGGGAGCAGAGCTGCCCCGGCTACTAAGAAACAAATCGATTTTTTTTAACCTTGACCTCTTCTTCCTTTCTGCATTCTTTTCCCCAATACGGTCTTCATGTTATGCTAGTTTAAAAGAACAAAAAAATGGAAATCACAATTCCCCAAATCAAAAAAACTGTTTAAATACATTTAGACAATAGTGGTTATTAGCAGAACATTATATAGTTACTAAAATAATAACAATTATATATATATATATATATGTATATATATATATATATATATATATCATGGAAAGATGTTCGCAAATTCTGAATCCATTGATTCCCCAAGTGTTGTTACCTGTGTGTTCTGTCAGGCTCTACATCATTGAATAAAAACAGCCTGTCCCCAGGGGGCTTATGTTTCAGTGGGAGATTTAATTAAAAACTAAACAAATATAAAATGTGATTTCAAGATTGATAATTACTTCAAAGAAGCATGAGGCAGATTGAAAGATCCGAGGGAAGTAAGAATGACATTTGATTAGGGGCATATTTGAGACATTAGAGGCCGGCACACTGAGGTCAAGAGTGCATAAGGTGCAGGGTAACATTCTCTGAGGACGAAAGGTCAGTTTGAGCTCTCTGAATAAGGAGTGAGAGAGTTACATACAGAAGCATAATGAAAGGCAAGGACTGGGAAGCAGGTAGGAGGCAGGACGTGGGATGGGCCTGAAAAGCACAGTGATGCAGTAATAAAGCACAGTCACCTACTGTGTCCTCATTCATTTTCCCTTTCTGGGGATGGTGCCAGGAAAGGGAGTGTAACCCATCCTGAGCTGGTGCTGACTTGGGGTATGGAAAGGCCACTCTCCATGGCGTGTTCTAAACGAATTAATAAGCAGGGTGTCACATCCAACCATGTGCGGACAAGTGCGGCTATACCGTAAATGTGCTTATTACCTGTGGGCTCCATGTAGATTTTGCTCTCATTTAAAACCTATTTAGTGACTATTCCAGGACTAAATGTTCTGGAGCAATCAGGAGGACATGTACTGTGGTCAAAGGAAACACCCTGAGCAGGAAACTTTATCTAGGTGGTATCAATTCATCAACAGTCTTTCTTTTTCAAGTGTGCCATAGGACTTTCTCTTTAGCAACCAAAGTCAGCTAAGTTTCACTCTTCTAAACCTCCTCTCATATGTGGTATTGCGAACCTTTTTGGTTGACACAAGATCCTAATTCTCTCCTCTCCTGCTGGGGTTTTATGAGTGACTCCCAGGCAAAGCCATTGCACTTGAAGCCACCATTTCTTAAACTATTAACAAGGAGAATAATATTTATCTTTCCCACAGGGTGCTGCAGTGGCCGACTAGTAAATGCTTCAGAGGTGTTTTGGAGATAACAAGTGTCAGCTATTATTGTGATAATTATTATTATTATTATTATTATTATTATTATTATTATTATTATTATTAGCTGAAACTACAATCCCAAATTAGAATGAACACCAGGTTATGGGTGACTCTTTCATCTTCCATATATGGACTTTATTCACTAGAGGAATTAAATTTAAGCCCAGCATAATTAATTAATGTTTATGAAGCATGTTGTGAGTCTCGACTACTCTAAGTGCTAAGTGCAGTTGTGTGAGCCATCATGGCTTTGGTTTGAACCATGTAGTAATATTAGATTCTGATTGGTTTCATTTACATTATAGTTCACGTACTCAGGGTCTCATTTCTATATTCTGTGCAGTGCCTAGTAGCCTGCTGGCATATCATAAGTGTCCTATAAAAGCAGCAATAAAGGCGTAATCTCCTTTCCTTTTCTCTTGATTTGCCTCCATATTAAAAAAAAAAAGACTAGACAGGAAGAAAGATGTTCTCTTATTTTTGACAAAAGATAATTCAGTCTCTGCTAATGGGAACATGGAATCTTCTTTCTTATGCTTACCAATCAGGAAAATGAAAACTATTTACTCTGAGAAGTCTGGTTGTATCACTTTTAAATCATTTATAGTCCACTAAGTGCTTTGAATAATGGAAGAGCTAGGAGGGCCCCTGATTTAATTTTGTCTCCTGCATTTCTTCAGTATCTTCATGCTTTCTTGCATTTAGGGGAAATAGCACAGAAGAGGGAGTTAGGATTTTTTTTTCCAAAAAAAATGCTATTAAAAGCTTTTACAAGGGACTTGAGCTTTAATAAAATATCTCTGTATGCAGAAAGGCCAAATCTCCAGGGAACTGGCAACAGACAACCTCAAAGTTAAATATTTGAAAAGCAAACTAAATTCATGAGTTTAACGTCACTTCCTTCCTTCCAGCCTCATCTTCCTTATAATATATACGACATTGGCACGGTACATTTCTTAACCCAAAGTCTCCAATACATCACAGCATTGAGTCATGAGAGCTCATAGTTACCTGACATTTTTAGTTTATAAAATGCTGTATTACACATGTATTATATTGCTGCCATAATCAAATACTATAAATTCAGTGACTTAAAACAATATTTATTATGTCACATTTCTGTAGGTCAAAATTACAGGGACAGGTTGACTCAGCTGGGTGTCCGTCCCACGTTTCAGAAGGCTGAGGTCAAGGTATATGTGGGACTTTATTCTTTTCTCCCATCTCTGGGACAGTTTTCACTTCCAAGTTCTCGCACACTGTTGGCAGAAGTCAATCCCACCTGGCTGTAGGGCTGAAGTCTCTGTGTCCTTGCTGGGTACTGGCTGAGAATTGTTCCTTGCTGGTTACTGGGTGAGAATTGTTCTCAACTTTTACAGGCAGCCTGTATTCCATGACTAATGGTCTCCTCTCTCCATCTGGAAAACCAGCAAGGGTAGACCAAGTCCTTTTCAAGCTTTGAACTTTGTGACCTTCTCTTTTGCCTCCTCTCTCCTCTGCTTCCTACCTGAGAAAATTCTTCTTTTGATGGCTCATGTGATTAGGTTGGGCCCAGCCAGATAATCCAGAGTATTCTTACCATATCAACATCTGTCAAGTTCATGTCCTCAAGTCCCTTTTGTCATGCAGTATAACTTATTAACAAGTTGCAAAGATTAGGGTATATCTTTGAGAAATAATTTTTAGTTTTTTAGTCTATGGAATTACCGTAAGACACAAGGCAAGACATCATACGAAGTATGATACATGCTTCATTCTAATATCATAGAACGAATGTAAGATCTCAATAGCCTAATTGATATAACCTAGTCACAGGGTAAAAAATGGCAGAGTTAGAAGTAATGGCTAAAATCCTTTCATTATTTTCAGCTATTCTTTGCTTTTGATACACAGTCAAAGAATGTAAAATAATTTGGGATTCCATAGTAAGTCTGTGGATAGAGGGAGGAAAAATATCTCTGAATTCTGAAGGTTCAAAATCTTGCAGGCAAAACTGACAAATATGTAAGCAGTTGTCATGAAGGATATAGGAAGAGTACGGTGTCTGAGAGAGAAATGAGTAGTATGAAGAAAGACGTCACAGAGAAGGTGATCTTCAGAAAGGTTTCTCTCACAGAGTTTTTTTTTTTTTTCTTTCATCTTATGTCAAAACTCTTCTGGTTGCAAAGTGTGGAAAGTCAACTCAAACTGACTTTAACCAGAAAAGCAGGCTTAACTGTTTCATGTAATCAAAAAATCACAAAGGTGGATATCTTCAGAAAGAGCTGAACCTGGGAGTACCATCCAGGGTATTCCCTCGTCATCTCTGATTTATGATCTCTTTTTTTTGGAAGAGTTCAGAAAATATCCCTTCCTGTTGTAGCAACAATAACCAGCATTGATTTTAGATTTACATTGCCTTCCTAGCTAGTAACTGTGGAGCAGAGCATTTCCTTTCTCCCAGAATACATAGTATTCTGAAAATGATTCTCTTGCTCTTTCTTCCTTGTGCCCACTCATGAACCGATTACTCTGCTCCTGGGGATGGTACAGTCCAAATAGCTTTCCTTAGTTATGCACCTACCTCTGTCCAGGAACAGTGGAATCTAATGCATGTGTTGCAGTTGGAGCGTTTTCTGAAATAGAGAAATGCCAGATTTTCTCAAATAAAGAGTGGCAGCTAGGCAGATATATCAGGTCTCCGTTACATTGGCATCCATAGTACCTGAGGATATGGTGGAAATGCAGCTTGTAGTTCAGTAATACAGGGGTGAGACCTGAAATTCTGTATTTTTAAGAAGCTCCTAGACACCAAAGCTACTGATCTGTCTATTGACCACAGTGTCAGTCCGCAAGGCCTGATACGGTCTCTTAGAGGAACCAGGCACATGGGAACATAAGATGAAATGAAAGTGATGAGTCAAGATGACGGAAGAGATACAAAAAGAATTTTAGACAAATTTTGAAGGTGACAAAGAGAAAAATTCCTTTAGCCTAAGCCAGAAGTTCTTCAATTGTGCTCAGCAAGTTGAGCTGAGAAGTTTTCTCTGGATTCATGAATTCAAAACTGTTATCATTAAAACACTAAGATGTTATTTTTCTCTTTGCCTGCGTGGACATATGGTGACAGTGTAGATGCATTAAGTCAAACTGCTGGCACGTTGGTGTGGAGGAAACTGGGGACTTCAGGGTGGTGGCACACGTGGTAATCACGGCTACTCGGGGAGCCTCGGAGGGAGGATCACAAGTTTGAGGTTAGTCAGGGCAATGTAGTGAAAACCTATGTCAAAATTTAAAAAAAATAAATGAAAAAGCTGAGGATGTAGCTCAGGTGAAACATTGCTGAGTTCAATCTCCAGTGCCACACACACACAGACACACATACACGTGCACACACACACATACACAATTGTGCAGTAGTGATAGTCTCCATCACGAATGTCTTTCTACACAAGAGAAAAAAAAAAAAGAAAATGCCAGTTTTACTTTAAAAATATCCCCAGTGATATAGTAAAAATTATTAATTGCATGAAATCTCAACCCTGGATTTTATTAAGTCTTTTTAATTCTGTGTGATAGAATGGGAATTATACATAGAACATTCCATTACATAGTGATTTCAAGAGGAAAAGTACTCACGTGACTGAGTTATAAACTCAAGTAGCCACTTTTCCCATAGAACACATTTCTTACTTGAAAGAGTGATTGACTGATAATGTTTATTCTGATTTAGTTATTTCAACACTTTCTTAAAATTAACAAGTGGGCCTCCTACTTCGGGGAAAACAAATGACAGCTTTCATTCTTAATAACACTTGGGTTTTTAAACAAAAATTAGAACTTTGGAAAATCTGTCCTCATGGGCTTAGTGTTATATTATTTTTGGGGGGTGTTGGGGATTGTGTTATCTCAGTTTTTAGTGGCTTTTCTAGATTGATGGTGTATTCCAAATGCATTTTTATATTTGTGTCATCATTTGGATTGCTTATATAATTTAGTGAGTCAAATTTTTCAAATAGCCAATGTGTGGTGTTAAAATTATTCTTGGGTAAAAAAACCCTTGTACAAGACAGACATATAGACACCACTGCAGCATTTACACAAAGCTAACTGATTTAATTCCAGATTCCCAATATGCAACTAAACTCTAAGAAACTGCCCCTTCTCGGGGTTAAGTGTAGCACCAAAGAAGGATGTCCACAGTTTTCTAAAAAGCCAGTTAAAATACTCTTCTTATTCCAAAATATGTATCTGTAAGGGACAAATTGTCTATACATGCTTCATCCTAAACATTCACTTCAACAGACTGAATGCAGTAGCTGATAGGAGAACTCAGCTCTGTTCTCTAAAGTCAGACATTACCCGGGTTTACAAAAATATGAAAGAAAAAATGGCTACCTTGATGTTGCTTGGACATTGGATAATGTACTGATTTTAGTACGTATTTGACTTAATGTTATTTAATGGCATTGAAGTATAAGTATTTTTAAATTCCCTAGTTAAAAATTTTAACTATATAAATATTTATTGGTATAATTCACCTGAGCGAAAACTCTTATGGGGTTCTTAATAGTTTTTGAGACTGTAAAGTGGTCCCAAGACCAAAATATTTGAGCCAACATTTATTTTAAATCGTGGAATGAAATGCTGCCCATTTTCAGAATTACACAATAAAGGCAATGAAGATCTTTAAACTTTAAAAAAAAAAAGTTTGAGAGCTAATGGGAACACTAATCAGGAAACTCTGAGGTTGCTAAGCTCTTACTGCCTTTTAACTATATTATAATAGAGCAAGACCACAGTTCCTTAGTTTTCAAATAGGGTTCCATCATCTAGTTGGGCATAGCTGATCTTTTGGATATGTATTTAGAACAGAACCTATGCTTTTAAAGTTTTTCCAACAAAAACCTCACAAAAAAACCAGAAATAAAAAGTAACCATAAGTAAATATGTAAGTGGCTTTATTTAAAAGCCACTGAATGCAACAGGACACTAATTGTTCCTTTATTTAAAATATGATCTTCAAGTAAAACTTGGAGACCAAGTCTGTCACATTTCTGAAATTAATGCCATTTGGCAGTCCCTCCCCTTGTCCTAGATTTTCTATTGCTTTTTGAGTTGTCAAAACATGCAGTGCTTAAGTAGCTGTTCAGAGTTAGTGGTTCTCATTTTTTTGGTACTTTGCTTTTCCTTATGATAGTAAAGGATGAGTCACTAGACAATTGGCTGGTAGCTATTCCATACAAGGTTATTATCTCAAGATGAAATTATGAAACCCCTATATAAATAATCATATTCTTTCTACCTGAAAAATTAGAGAATTATAACTTTAGTATTTACCTTGGCAAGGTTTGTATTACTCATGATATTCCAGTATTATTCTAGATGTCTTATACATGTTGGCAGGTTTAAATCTCTTTATAATTTTATGAAGGGTTTATAAAGGAATTGGAGACTACAGAGGTTAAGTTACTCATTCAGGACTGTAGAATTATTGAGTGGTAGATAGTCCAGGGAATCTGACTTCAAAGATATGTTCTTAATCAACACTTTATGCTGAAAGAGTGTTTCAGCTGAAGGTCATTCGGAAAGTAACATTCCAAATGAAGAATTACTTCATTTTGGTGGAAATAATCTTAACTGGGATTTAATTGTACATTGGATTTATACCTTTATACTTATAAGACTTTTGGAAAGGGATTCAGGAGAAGTTGAGGCCCTAGGGGATAGAAGTTACAATAATTTGGAGTTGGTGGAAATATAGTAATGTTCCTCAAACTTTGCCAACAAAGTACTGATCGATGGTGTAAGTATGTGAACATTGGTTCTCCATTACAAATGACAAATGCTTTGAAGCTTTCATGCTGTCTCTTATAAATGTTCTTGCATTCTTCATACTATAATACTATATTTTAATAGGAAACTTATAGTTTGAACCACTCATCCTTGTATAAAAATAATAGTTCAGGAAGATCCAGTTGCTACATTTTGTGTGTGCGTGTGTGTGTGTGTGTGTGTGTGTGTGTGTGTGGCTTTAAGTGGTTCCTGGCATACTGACTTGATCTTAGCAAAACAAGCCTAGGTCCATAGGATATTTTTGGAAGACCGTGGAGAATTAGCTGTTGTTTGGGTCTCTTCTTCATGCACTATAGCTCAGGGACTCTATACCAGCATGAATTTTGTTACATAGATCTAAATAAAATGTGACCATGAAGTTTCCATGGGCAATTCTGTAAGCTAACTGGGTTTGCCAAAGTCAGTGAATGGCCTTTCTTTCTTTATTTCTTCTAACTTATCCAGCAGTTATGAATCAAATGTCTAAACAGATGAAATAGATAACAAAAATTAGTGATGTCAGGCCATATATGCATACTGTAGGAAATGTTAGAGAATTATGTGCACAGAAGGGCACCTGCTATTTTTTTAATTTTAATTGTACATATTGGCAATACATAATGATTACATTCATCGTGGAGATTTGGTACATGTACATAAAACATCTTAATTCTTTTTTCATTCCCTGCCTCTCCCTTCCTTCTCCCTCCCTCCATCTTTCCATCCTCTTCTCTCTTGCAAAATATCCAACTTCTGTTTTCTATTATGTGTCTTTTATTTTGCTCTTTAATTTATTTGTACTTTGGGTTTATCATATAAGAGAAATACTACAATCTTTAAGCTTGTGTGTCTCATTTACTTCACTTAACATTATGGTCTCCAGGTACATCCATTTTTCCTAAAAATGAATCAAATTTATCCTTCATTGTGGCAAGGTAGTACTCTATAGTGTATATATACCACATTTTCTTTATCCAATCATCTGTTGATGGACATGTAGACTGCTTCCAAGATTCAGCTGTTATGAGTTGTGCTGTTATAAACATGGGTATTCATGTATCACTGTAATATGATGTTTTTAACTTTTTTGGGGAAGATATCTAGAAGGGCGATAGCTGGTTTGAATGGAATATCTATTCTTAGTTTTTTGCAGGCTCTCCATTTTGATTTTCATAGTGGTTGTAAATTAAAACAATACTGAGAGTCTTTCTTACTCCAGAAAGAATGGCTATCATCAAGAAATCAAATAATAACAAATACTGGCAAGTCTACAGGGAAAAAGGAGCCATTCTGCATTGTTAGTGGGAATGTAAATATGTTCTATTTAATGTAGGCTACAACACACACCTCCAGCTCATTCAGAATGGAGGTCAAATCTCCACATTTTCTGATTTTAAAATAGTAGAGAAATAAGAAATTTGGTTTATTATCCAAGAGGAAATTTTTAATTTTGTTATTTCAACTTTGTAAAATACACAACTAATCAAAAGTATCTCAGACTCCATGTAGTACAGTCTCCCAGGAAAAGCAACATTATTTATGTCACACAATTGTGTATGTCTTGGATTGGTACATGAATAATCTCTGATGGTAGGTATCAGGGAAAGTATGAACAGAGAAACTTTTGTCCTCTAATCACTTTAAAGCTTTTGTTTCTGCCTACTTATTACTCTCCAGAGAAGAGTTAAGATATTTTTTGAATAGAATAAAGAATGACCTCTTTATCGTGTTCTATCATGTTCCATAATCATCTTCTATGGAACATAGACTAGTGGAAAAGGAGAACAGCTATTTTCCATTCCCTGGCAAATTCTCTTTATACACTGAAATAGTTATTAAGTCTCTCTGTGCCCATATCTTTGCTTTCTTTAGACAAAATAATCCTGAATCCTTAAAATATTTCCTCAAGGCTTTATTTTCTTTATAATTTTTAATATTTTCAGTTTATATCTTGTTTCCTCTCCAAGTTTCCCATATCTTGCTTATGATGTAGTCACACTGCAACAACTTGTTCTCATAAAAGATTAGCCAACACTAAATATAAAGAGAACACTGTTTGCAATCACTACAAGTTAGGTCTTTGTGTTATTTCCAAACAGCATTGGGTTTCTGACTGATATGTAACTTGTAATCTGCTGCAAGCTCCATATCATTTCCATTATGTTTATGAATAGCCAGTCTTTTCTTATTCTTGTCCCATAATATATGACTTTCACTGACTTCCAATTCATCCTGAATAATCTCCTTTCTGTTTATTTTATTTTCTATACCTAGAATGTAGGAACTTTAATGCTAATATCTATATAGTGCCCAACATACAACAGGTGCTTACGATACTTTTACTAGGTGAAATACTTAAGATATGATTGAGTCAATAGTCTCTCAAGAATTTTTATTGCCTCTAATTAATCTAGAACCTACATTTACGGAATCTAGTAGAACCTTTTCCCCTTTTTGACTTAAGATGAAGACTATGTCTAGAGGAAGATCTTTATCTGAGTTTCAGCTTGTGCTTCTTATTAGCCATTTGATTTATATAACTTCTTTACATTCTCTAAGTCTTTGGTTTTCTAATGTAGAATATGTACATAATCATACCCGTCTTTAAAGTTACCATGATGTTTATATGAGATACTGATGTAAAATGTTTTAAGAAGTTCTTGGTATAAAAAAAAAAGAAGTTCTTGGTATACAACAAATTACCTCAAAAATGCTAGACTGAGAAAAAAAAGTAAGGATAATACTCTAAATGTAGAACACGATATATTAGTACATCAAAAAGAGGAACATTTTTCATAGTTCATGTTTTTCCTTCTGAAAGGTCTTATGATGGAAAGTATTTCTGGTCTCCAAGAATTCTTATTTATGGTGTTCTCTGTTGATAACTACTTTCTCATCTTTCTGCTCAAATTAAATCCATAGCACAGATGTTTAGTCCCAGTAAAATACTCGCCAATGTTAGGATTTCAAAAATCAGCAGTAAAAAAAAATTTTTTTTTAAATCAGCAGTAGTATCCATCTCATCATTTTTTAAATTATTTTCATGAGATTGGAATCTAAAAGAAAAATATTGCCCTTTGATGCCAATAGTAAGTATATAACTGCTATTGAAATACTTCAGAGAAGAACAAAATATTTGAGAATTCAGTGAGGAGGGATAGTCCCTTTGCAAAGAAAGAATCTGGTCTTACCCAGAGTGTGAGTGGAAGGAGGCACTAGGTAAATTGTCTTGTTTTATGATGGCACGTAGTGTCTTTCTGGTGCCAGGTGGTAGTGAGCGTAGAATGGGTGAGTTTCTGCAATAGGTCACTGTAGGAATAACAGCATTAAATACTCCAGTGAGTATCAGTCTGTGAAAAGCTTTAGGAATAGCAAGAAAAGTACGAGAAATGACAGGTCAGGAGTGACTCACAGCAATGTAAAAATAATAAACTGGCACACTTCATGGATATTAAAATTGACAATTCCAAAACGGCAACATTGTATGTGTGCCTCAATAGAAATTTTACTTTAAAGTGAAATTCACAGTTTCATTGGTTGGAAGTGAGCTGCTAAGGAACAGGACTTCTAGAAGGCTTACTAATTGTCACCAAATGATAATATTTAGTGATGACATCTGTTACCACAAATTGCTATAATGTTGTCACTCATGTACAATTTATAGTAGGCTTGGGATTCATTAGAATAATTTTCAAAATCTACATGATCTTGCAAGAAAATTTTCATTTTCAGCCACTATAGTAGATAATTCCCTACTCAGAACTACTTCAAAATTATAGTCTGTCTCAAGGACACATTGGATTTTATTTTTATACCTTTCCAGTTTTACTTATGCTGGGAAAATATCATGGACATGAGACAAATAAAAATCTACGATTCTATACTCATCACTCTTACTGTTAGGCTTATTCTTAATTACATTTCTTTCTATATTGAGAAGTAAAATATTTTTTAAAATTATAACACACTACTGGTCCAAATATTTGCAGTGTTCATTTGTTTTGTGTATTGAATTGATATGGTTAAACATGCTTGGAAAATAGTGAAACTGAAACTGGTCTAAGAATCAAAGAACAGAATTTTATGTTAGTTCTACCATTTGTGAGCTCCATACTATTTGTTAAGTAACTAAACCTCCTCTTCTGGCTTAGTTAAATGGAAATAATTTCACAATGGTTTTATAATGCTATGTGATAGAACAAAGGAGATAAAGCAAGGTCATTTAATTACCACAAAAGCTGCCCAAACATACATAAGGCACTATTGCTATTACCCACTAATACTGCATGTCCATCACAGCTGCCACCACCCCCACTATCAATGCTACCTTTATCTTTTTTTTTTTTTTTTTTTTTTTTTGTGGTGCCGGGGATCCAACTCAGGCCCTTGTACTTGCAAGGCAAGCACTCTAATCACTGAGCTAAATCCCCAGCCCGCTACCTTTATCTTGAGTTTGGATTGAGTAGCTACTTCTTATCCAAGGTTTGGATATAAGTAGTATATAGATAAAATAAAATTAAGAGTTTCTCTATGTAAATCTAAATGACTATGATAATTATGAATGTACCACCATCGAGGTCCCCGTTTACCATTGTACATTAGATTGTCTCCACTCTTATGCTATCAACGATGGCTATGAGAAATGCCTTTGGGCATAAAGATCTCTTCACATTTGTGTTCATTTCTTTAGACTACACTTCCTGAGGTAGAAGTTCAAGTCAAAGGATGTGAACGTTATAATGACCTACGTGAAATAGTGACCAACTCCCAAACTCACACAATCGAACTTGCAGCACTAATGCTTGAGATGACCTCTCTTCTTGCTTCCTCTGCCCCGCTACCCTCCAAATTCTCCTATATTTAGTCTCTAATACTTTGATATAAAAAGAAGAAAAAGAAATCACGTTCCTATTTTCTTGCCTGATGTGTCTATTAAATTTTTCTGTTTCTTCCTTTATGAACTACTTATTAGCATTGAAAACCCCATGCAAGGGCTGGGGATTTAGCCCAGTGGTTAGAGTTCTTGCCTCACAAGCATGAGGCCCCGAGTTCAATCCCCGGCATTAAAAAAAAAAAAAAAAAAAAAAAAAAAAAAACCAAACAAGTGAAAGAAAAACCCCTCATGCAACCCTTAATAATTTCTATGAGCATTTCATATAAAATATCTCATCATGTTGTCATTATATACTGCTTCCAGTTTTTCTGCATTTTAATTTGAATTATCTTTCATTTACAGAACCAAAATTCTTAGGAAATCAAATTAATGACCATTTTTCTTTGTTTTATTTCAATTAAATATATTATAAGTTGCATATGATAGTTCAAGGTCACTTAATACTCTAAATTACTACTTCTGTTAGCACCACAGGCTTATGACTACCGTTTTAATTTAGATGATAAAGAATAAAACATGAGAATCTGTCTCCTTTTCTCCAGACCCCAAACTCAAAGCAGAAATAACAACTGCCAGCAGTTTGATGTGTGCCCATAAAACTTTTCTTTTATATAAATGTACAATCTCTTCACCCTCACCTTCTTATTCCATCAGTCATGGGGTTCAGCAGATGCAACTCTCAAAATGCATCTTGAATATCTCATTTATTTTTGTTTCCAATGCACTTTTCTGAGTGCAAGTCATAACCATCTTTTGCAATAGCCTAATAAGTGGGCTCCCAACTTCCACTCTTTCTTCCCGACAATCCATTATCTTTACAATGGTCCACAAAGATCATTTAAAATCCACTTTCCTTTTAAACCATTGAGTGGTTTGCCATTACGATTAGATTAAAATACATATCTGTAACCATTCTATAAGGCTTTGCGGGGACTGGTTCCTGCCTATTTCTCTAGTTCCTTATTTGCCTCTTTTCTGCTAATCAACATTGTTTTATTTTTTAATGCCTTAAAGCTTTCCCGACTCAAGCCACAAACTGGTCTCCCTCTCCTCTCTCTTTCCTCACACTCTTTGCCTAGATAACTTCTACTCATGTTAAATATTACTTACTCAGATTTGTTTTTCCTAAATTCCCCAATCTAAATAACACTTTTCTTTTCACACTTTTAGTTTCTATTATAGCATTATTATCAACTTTTTAGTAAATAATCAGTTTCAAATGAAATTGGGGATTCAAAATGTACCTTTGAAAAACAGGATTGTTAAAGCTAAGCTATGTGGGAGGCTTCCTCAGGCTGTAAGAAACAACTGCCACCGGGGGCCCAAATGCCAAAGAAATTACAACAAAATCAGACTTGTAACATTTTTCTGGACGTGTGCTGGTGGTCAAAGCCTGGCTGAATCTAAATAGGCAGGTTTTCTGGCTTTTGTTCCAACCTTCCTATAAGTTGAAGTGTGTTTTCTCCTGAGGGGGAGGACTAACTGCCCTCCTTACCTGGACAGATCGTGAGTAAATACATTTTTTCGTATTTATGTAATTGTCTCATACTCTAGATCAGGAGTAAGAGAATGATTCCCGATAGTCAGGACCCACATGCTGGCCTCTGATCTGGGTCTTGGTAACAATCTGAGTAATTTTTTACTTAACATTTGTTTCCTCCAGTAAACCATGAACACCCCAAGAGCTGGAACATGATTTGTCTTATCCACTTGTTGGTGGAGAGGAGGGTACTAGCCAGGAAAAGGCTAAAGTGTTGAAAATGTTTTACATCTTGATTTGGATGATGGTTACATAACTACATATATTTATTTTTGCATATATACAAATGTATAAATTTGTAAAAACTTTTAGGACTTTTAATGTTTATCTCATAGGTTTGGGGATTTAGCTCAGTGGTAGAGCACTTGCCTAGTAAGCACAAGGCCCTCAGTTCCATCCCCAGCACCTCCCAAAAAAGTATCTAGATATAGATATTATTCTTAATATATATACAATTCTTTAAATAAACAAAGATATGCACATTTCAAATTTTCATAGTAAGTAGATTTTCCTTTGAAGCTGCAACAGTTTATATTTCTACCAACAGTAGAGGAAAGTACTCTTTTCCCCCAATATGAAAAGTGAAAGATAATTATCTCACTGATGTCTACATTTGCTTCCTTGATTGTTAATGAAACTGAAATAACATTTTAATCTATCTGCAATGTATTTCAGTACATGATATAGACTGAATTTATTTTTTCCATCTTCTTGTCCCAGCACCATTTGTTGAATCATCTTTTCCTTCATCTTTGATTTGTTGCATCATTAATCTTTATCATACGTTTTGATTTCAATGGCCTTGATAATATAATAAATTCTTGTATATAGTAGTATCAGTTTCCGAGACATCTATTCTCATCCATTCATTTGTCTCTTTATTGTTGCACCAGTGCCATGCTGATTAAATTAATGCAACTTTTAAAAAGTCAACCTCATTAATCTTCTTTTTAAATGTAAAAAGAATCCTGATTGTTTAAATGGTATCTAAAATGGTTTAGTTAAACTCAGAAAGTACCCACTGAGATTGTGATTTGCACTTCGCTTTAGGATGACTTCCTTAGGTAAAGGACTCTGAAATGGAGATTTGCATTCAGGAAGTTTGTGAGGAATGCCCTGAGTGTTAATATTTCAGAGTAATTGCGGGATGCAAAAGGAGAAGTTGAACCGTGTTGACACTTGCCCATTTTTTATGGGTTGTGTTTTGGGTGGAGTTGAATTTTTTATTCTTATACATTCTAGTTATTAGTCCTTTATCAGCTGAGTAGACACAAAGAAAAAATAAATGACAATTTTTATTCAGTATTAATTAAAAACATAATATAGTTCTTAGAAAAATAGCTCATCCAGCCCTTTCCTCACGTTGTGTTTCCAAACCCTTCCATCCTCCCTAAACTATAAGAAAACTTTAATGTCCACCTCTCTTTCTTTTTCCTAGTCAAACTCTCTGCATCTATTGACATGGCTGACCACTAATACCAGTATTAGTATGCCTAAAAGTCCTTTAGGCATCTCTTTGCTCTCAATAAACTCATTATCATCACCTCTCAAACTGCTCCCCCTTTAAGTTCCCTTTGGGTCATCTCTAGTGCTTCTCTCATAGCTTACTTTCAGTCTGTGAACATGCTACAAATAATCTGTAATGTGTAGCCCACCTCCTGTCATTTTAATTCTCAATGCTACTGGCGAATATCACAGTAACATCGTGTTTTACATATATTGATGTTGTAAACTCATCCCCCTCTCTAACCCATTTAATAGCACCATCATCACTACCTAAGCTCAAACACTTTGATAACTATTGCTCACAAAACAATAAAATCCAAGGGTGTTAA
>PVJO010024225.1:0-24726 GCA_004026905.1 Hystrix cristata | reverse complement strand
TCATATTTGTTTTTTGATTGTAAGTGTTAAAAGCAGGGCTGAGGATGTAGCTCAGTAGTAGAGTGTATTCTTAGTGTGTGCAAGGTTTGATCTCCAACACTACCAAAACACTGAAAACATATATAATACAGTCATAAAATTGTAAACACATACAGAATATTTAATGATATCAAGGTTTAACATTAGGCATATTCACAGATGTAGGTTATGTTAAATGTATGTGTGCACACAAGCACAAGGAATCTTGGAAATAAGTAGCCTGGTAGAGCATAGTTTGTTGAATTGTTGATTAAGAAATCAAAGATTTCAAAGTGAGGACAGAGCAGTAAGAATTGATGTATATAATTAGAGCCAAGTTTGATGACCAGTGAAAGTTGTTACAACTTATATTCAGGAACACAGTGAAGAGCTGGCTTCTGTGCTACTAGAAATACTATTATTGGGGGGAAAAATCTCTATTTAGGGCAGATATCTTAAACTCATCAAAATGTACTTTTCAAAAACTGGGTGATTTTTAAAAATACTACTGCATAGTAAGGATGTGTACCACTTGACATTCAACTTGACACCCTTTCAAATCATGATAAGTAAAGCTACAAGGTCATGATAATAAACATCTAAAGTGAAATGAATCATTGCTTGGGAAAAGAGAAATGCAAGTTGTATTTTTGCATATTGGATGAGGTATTCACTTTAGGTTCTTTTTATTTCCAACATTCTATAAAATGCTAACTTCAAGAAAGTAGAATCAGTAAATATAATGTAAAATTATTATATTAGAAATATGATGGAAAAATACCAGTTAAAAAGTAATCCAGAGGATAGGGGTTTAGCTCAAGTGGTAGAGTGCTTGCTTAGCAAGCACAAGGCCCTGAGTTCGATTCCCAGCACCACCCCCCAAAAAAAGTATTCAAGTAAGTACACATAAATTTCAGACATTATGGAATGTAAAAAGGGAAATTCAGAATTAGAAGGACATTTAGGATTGATATGTTAACAGCCAGATATTTAAGTTGTTTTCTTGATCTTTTCTTAAGTGCTCTCTTTTAAAGGGCTTTTTCTTTTTGGAATTGAAGGCTTTTTTAAAAATAGAAATCAGAAAATACATCTTCATGGTGTGCTGTTTCTCAGAAATAAAAATTTTCAAGTCCTTTAAAAATAAATCAGTAATCAATTCATGGATCCAAGAAGCAATTATGATGGGAAACTATAATTAGTTCAAATTAAATTATCAATAAAATTAAAAACCAAAGGGACAGTAATGCAACTAAATGCTACTGAAAGGAACATGCAGCCATCTAAAGAAAAAAGAAAGAGCCATGTAGCAAAGAGCACAAATCAATGAAATTAAAAACAGAAATGTTGGGTTTGACAGATCAAATAAATCACTTTCCTGTTTTCCCTCAAATTCAAACTTCTTGAGAGATCAAAAAGGAGTCCCAGGTATGAGGGTCAAATTATCTCATTTGCTAATGAAAAATTATGGCAGAGGTTGTGACTAAAAGCAAGAGTCAGACAGGTGTACTAATGCTCACTGCCTACTCCATTTTGGGAACTTAGAGCTACACAGTAGAGAAAAGTACACACACACACACACACACACACACACACACACACACACAAAGTTGCGTGCTCTTATATGGAGAGTGAAAGAGATCCGGTTCCCTGTGCTCAGAAAATTGATGGTTTACATAAATTCCATCAAGAATGAGCACCAATATCCATCTCCCAGAGCAGACAGGTACAGGAATTTATCCTATACAGAAGGAGTGAGGAATGCAGAAAGGAGTCAAAATTGCTCAAGGAGATCTGTTTATTTATAAACTACAGGAGTGGAGAATTAAGTATTTCTTCTTGTTAAACACAATAGAGAAGATAAACCAATATATAGTCAATCACGTTCTTTTAAGAAAACATGATATACCTGCTAGAATGGCCAAAATCCAGAACACTGACTACATTAAATGCTGGAGAGGATGTGGAGTGATGGAAACGCTCATTCATTGCTGGCTCAACTGCAAAATGGTGCAGCAATATTGGCATACAGTGCTTTTTGTTTTGTTTTGTTTACAAAACTAAACATTTGATCTAGCAGTTGTACTCACTGGTATTTACTCGAATAATTTGTACACTTTTACACTTTTACACTTTTTTTATTAGTATATATTCGTAATGCATAATAAGTATATCCTTCATGGGGTTTTTGTACATATACAAATCTCACTTTGTTCCTTTTTACTTTCCCTTTCCCTCTTTTTCCTCCCATCTTTCACAATTTCTAGATCCCCTTCCCATTTGTCTCAGTTACTTCTTCTTGCCGAGACAAAATACATGACGCCCAAAGTTTAAGGTTTTTTTTAGATTCATAATTTTTTATTGTATTTAATTAATTAATTAATTAATTTTGTGGTGCTGAGGATTGAACTCAGGGCCTTGTGCTTGCAAGGCAAGCACTCTAATCACTGGGCTAAATCCCCAGCCCCTATCATAATTTTTTTTTTAATTTACCAAGAACATACATTGGTACAATGTAGATATCCATGATGATCACATTCATTATAGGTTATTTTTATCTGTACATGATGTATCTTGGTTCCTCTCCTTCCCTGCTCCTCCCTTCCACTCCCTCTCACCTCCTTATTTACAATAGCTTTATTTACATTTTTCCATTTTTTACCTCTTTTTCTTTTCCTTTCTTTTTCCCTTCCTTCTTTTCCCCCTCTTCCCTCTCTAGTTCTCTTCCCATTTGGATATTATCTCTCTTTTTCACCAAAATTAAAGAACATCCTCCTGAACAACAGCTGGGTCACAGATGAAATTAAAGAAGAAATTAAGCAGTTTATACAATTAAATGATAATGCCAAAACAACATACCGGAACTTATGGGACACAATGAAAGCAGCGCTATAAGGGAAATTCATAGTGTTGAATTCCCACATCAGGAAAACAGCGAGCCCACATAAACAACCTAATGTTGAACCTCAAAGTTCTAGAAAAAGAAGAACAAATCAAACCCAAAGCACATATGCGAGAGGAAATCATAAATATCAGAGCTGAAATTAAAGCAATTGAGACTAAGAAAACAATGCAAAGAATCAATGAATCAACGAGTTGCTTCTTTGAAAGATTAAATAAAATTGACAAACCCTTACCTAATCTTATCAAAAAAGGAAAGAAAAGACTTAAATCCATGCAATTAAAAATGAAAAAGGTGCAGTCACAACTGACCCTGCAGAAATCCAAAAGATCATCAGTACCTACTTCGAGAACCTATACTCAAACAAGATGGAAAACACTGAAGAAATGGGTAGATTCTTAGAGACATATGAATTACCAAAGCTGAATCAAGAAAAAATAAAAATACTAAATTAAGGTTTATTTTGGCTCACAGTTTGTAGAGGTTTCAGTCCATAATTGGCTAGCTCCAAGACAGCATGTCAGACAGGCATTGCAGAGGAGAAACAGTTCATGGCAGGCAGAAGACAGCAAAAGCTGCAAGTGACCAATGATGACCTTCTTTCTGTCCTTTATATTCCATCCAGGCTACCCACTAGGGCAGGTGGCACTCATGCCCAGTGTGGGGCACCCTTAATCCTACCCAGAACTATGCCAAACCAGTCAGTGGACTAATTTAGTAATTACACACCCTTAATCCCAGTATCATATACTCTAGATCCAGCCATTTTTGAAAATCCCCATCTATGACAGCTGGAGGCTTTGGGGGACATCTAGATACAAGCCATAGCACCATTGTCACAAAGTCTATCTCTCTGTTTCCTGTAACCTGCATAGGGATGTTTCTAGCAATTTTATCCGTAACTGCCAAAACTTGGAAGCAAACAAGATGTTTTAGTAAGTAAATAGATAAATGAACTGTGATAAATTCAGATAATGGAATGTTATTTAGTGCTAAGAAGTGAGCCATAAGATCATGAAAAGATATGGAGGAAATGTAGATACATATTACTAACTGAAAGTAGCCAAATGACATTCTACAAAAGGCAAAACTATGTAAACATTAAAAGGTCAGTGACTGATGGTGTCTGGGGAAGGGAGGTATGAATAGGCAGAGTGCAGAGGATTTTTAGGGCCATAAAATTACTCTGTATGATAATAATGGTAGATATATATTGTTATACATTTTTATCAAATCCATAGCTTATACAATAATGAGTGAACCCTAATAGGGGACTTCCAGTAATAATGATGTGTGTGCCAGAGGGTAGGAAATAAACTTGGCAAAAATTCAAAAGCCTTCTACCTAAGCAGAATTCTTAGGTGTCTTAGTTGTTTGGGCCCTGAATCAAGGTTCTCTTTCTAAGGTGAAAAACAAGTTGGTGCATCTGGACCCCTCACCACTAAGAAACAGGTGAGCTAGTGGTCTTCTTGGATTCTGGAGACTGCATGTATACCCTATTTGGCATGCTCTTCTAACCTGTTTACAAATAACACAAAGGGTATCAATAATGTGACCAAAATGGCAAGGACAGAAGTTATACCGGGACTCACTGGCATGGCCGTATACTAAAGGCAGGAGAGTCAATACTGAACACCAAACCTCCCGACCAGCAACACTGAGCCTTAATGTGGCGCCATTCCCTTAGAGTCCATCAGTTCACATGGTGGTGGGTTGATTACACTGCACCAACACTGTATTCTGCCTATGGATTTTCTGCCCTGTGCACCAATTTTTTTTCGCTGTACCCCACACAATATTGTCCCTGACCAAAGAACTCATTTTAAACTGAATTGAGTGTGTCATGGGCCTATGCTCATTCAAGTCACTGATCTTATGAGGTTCCTAATGCAACTGGCCTGGTAGTATGGTCGGGTGGCCTTTGAGGAGCCAGTTAAATGTTAGGGCAAGATAATATCCATCGAGATACAAGGTAGACTGTAAATTATCAACCAATAGATGGCCATGTTTCTTCTATAGCCAGACACATGTGTCCTGGAATCAGGGGCTAGAAGTGGAAAGGTCTCCTCTGTATTATCCCTAGTGATCCGTTAACAAAAATGTGGGGTTTCGTCTCCACCACTTTGCCCTGTGTTGATTCAGAGGTCTTAAATTCCAAGAAAGAAATGCTTCTGCTGATAGATTTAACTGTTTTTTTAAAGTGGAATCTGAAATGACCTTCAAGTCATTTCATCATTTCAAAGACCAAAGAAGCAAACAAATGAACAAAGGTCCCCATACTTGCTGGCTGGGGTGATCCAGCCCAGACATCACAGGAGTGGATGCCGAGTAGAGTACATCTGGAATGTAGGCGATCCTGCAGGCTGCTTCTTAGCCCTCCTGTGTCCTAGGACAATCCAACATAGCCAGGATTACTAATGGCCCAGACCCTTCTGGAATGAAGGTTTGGGTGTCTCCATCATGCAAGATACCCTGTTTGCTAAGGAAAAAAGAAATATGGAATAGGTAGTGAAAGAGAGAAGTACTAAGTACCAGCTATGACTACATGACCAGTTGTAGTATTCATGACAGTTTCTTCCTTGTTTTGTTATGGACATATTTGTAATATATTATACATTAACCAACACATTTTTATCTTTCCATCTTCAATTTTCCTCCTATATAATATAGGATGTCATAATAGTAGTTAACCTTAGATCACAATATTTAATTTACAGGCCACCAAGTAGAATATAATTCAGCTGGAAGAGTGCTGAACATCACCCAACAATGGACAGAGGTGATACACTGTCCATTGTGTTTCCTCTTCCAGGTTAGAATTTAAATTTTTCCATTGTGTGAGGAATAGCTGCATCATATTATAGGGAAGGATCTTTATTTGAAAAATCAAGTATAGTTTTAAAAAGAAGAAGTGTGTGTGAGCGTCTGAATGACAAATGGTGGATTGTGATGGGTTTTGCTATATTGACTTAGTTAAACTAGGAGTTACATTTTTCAGAATTTCATTTCACTCATGGTTCTAGGTCATAGTTGCCCAAAAAAGAAGCTTATGAAATTTAGAAGGCAGATGAAGTTAGAGACCACTGTTCCGTGATGGTTATTTTCCTCTCCAATATGGTGAAGGATGCATTCATGGGTACATGAGAATTTCTAGCTAGAATTCACGCTCTTCACTGCCTGTCCAACTCTTTTGTCCCACCTGCCAGCCTTGCTGACCACCAGTAGCCCCTGGCCCACCCCTGTTTCTTAGAGAGGAGCCCTAGAAGAGGTAACTACTTCCTATAGATTTTTCTGTCAGTTTCCCCTTACCCCCTCGCCTTCCAGAACTGGGTGCTTGGCTTTGCAAAATGACCAATTGGCCGTGCCTGTCCGACACCCCCTCAGCTCCTCCCACATGGCGTAAGGTCTGTTTTTACATAGCTAGTTTATGTGTAATTCTGTAACACTCCTAATGACTGACTCTGAACTCACTCACCTGAACACTGACTAGTACTGATGAATGAAACATATCATATGCGACTTCTGGAAAGTATCTGTACAGAAAACAGACTTTATCTTTTTCTTCTCCCTGTGGCCTAGAATGCAGCTGTGGTGGCTGGAGCTGTAGTACCAGCCCTTGGACCACAAGGGACTAGCAAGAGAAGGAACCTCACTTGATTGTAGAGCTGCCCTATCAACCTGCTTACCTCTGGCTTTTATTTACAAAAAAAAAGAAAGAAATTTCTCTTTAGGCTACTCTAGTTTCAGACTTTCTATGACTCATAGCTGCTCTAATTTCAAATTTTCTATCATTATAGCCTAAACAGGTCTTAACAGAAACAATACCTAAGATCTTTACTTTAAGTGTTGTTTTTAGTTTTTCTGCACAGTATTCCATCAGGTTACTATTTCACAGTATATTTAACTATGTCTCCATAGAGAGGCATTGAGAGTTTTTCTAACTTTATTTTAAAGAATGATGCAGCAAACATCTTTGAATGCATCCTTTGCCCTTCTTTGTTTACAAGTGGCTCCCTCCACCAGCCTGTAAAGCCTTCAGTGAACTGTGGTTTCCCTGTCTTTGTGTCCACACACCTCACTCAGTGCCCGGAGGGCTGCACACCAGCCCTGCATGTGTATGAATAAGTAGATGGCTAGATGGCTTTAATCACACTTTGCCATGCTCACCCAGCTGCAGGTGCTTCCCAGCTGCTAGTCCTGCTAACCAACAGCTCTGGCCTCAAAAACCACATGCAATGATCACTTCAGGCCCAAGGAATACATAAATATCTCCAACACATTAGCTAATTTTTACTATAACAATCCCATATATTTTACACCTTCGTCTATCCAACCATTTCCTTATTTCTTCAACAAATATTTATTGGCAATTGCTGGGCTGAAGATTGAAAAATGAAAAAGACCTGGCTCTTGAGCTCGGAGAAGTCACAACTTGGTGGGGAAATCCTTGGGAAAACCATTATAGTACAAAGGGATGCAATAAGTTCCAGGTGTTGTTGGTACATAGGAGGCCTCTCAACACAGTCTGATCGAGAAGGATGGGGACACAGAATTTTTCAAGGGATAGCTCCTCAAAGTGGTAGGGAGTATTTCCAGCAAAAGAGAAAAGGAGAAGAGAACCAGGCCCTACAGAGTGTGTCCTTGTTCAATTGCCTGCACTTGAGCCTAACTTTTTTGAGTGATCTCATGCACACGGAGTGATGGCTCAGACTCGCAACATCACTTCCTGCCATATTCTGCAATCTTGTTATATTCTTTATCCTCTCTCACTGTCTCAGTCCTCTTCCCAAGGTTGGACTTCAGTTTGTTTCCCTGTTTAGAACCTGTATTAGTTTCGAAGAGTTGCCACAACAAAGTACCACAAATCAGGTGGCTTTACCAACAGCAGTTTATTGTCTCAGCTCTGGATGCTGGAAATCTGGGATCAAGGTATCAGCAGGATCAATTCCTTCCGAGGGCAGGAAGGGAAAGCATATTCTTAGGCACTCCTTGTCTTATAGTCCACAGCCATCATCTCTCTGTGTCTTTATTGTCTTCCCTTTATGCATCTCTCTCTCTCTCTCCCTCTCTTTCTCTCTCTTAATTTCCTTTTTATAAGGACACAGCCATATTGAATTAAGATACAGCCTAATGACTTCATCTTAATTTGATCACAAATTTACAAATAAGTCTATAAAAATCACAATTTCCAAATAAGTTTATATTCATGGACCACACCTTTTGGGGGTGCACAATTCAACCCTCAGTAGAATCTAAGACCCTATTTATGGTCTCATTGTTCCTGTTCTGCTCTCACCTCCCATAATGTGAATTAGGAAAGTTCTGATGCTTATGTTTGGGATTTATATTGCTAATTACATTTTATCATTCAAATACCTACAGTGTTGCTTATTGCTTAATGAAACTGACTGCCTCCTCTATAGATGTAGTTATAAAGTGGAGGAATAAATAATAGAATCCAGTCTAACACTGAGACCATTTCCACTTAGCTTTTTGCAGATTTGCACTCTGTACTTTGCTCTCATGAACCATGGAATCAAGTAGATAAGCCCAGTGGGGTAGGCTTTGCTCTCAGCACTGTCTGAATGAATGTCTGGAGTTGAGTAATGATAGAGCCTCGTGCCCACAGGTGGGGCTGGTTTAAGATGTGTAGGCTCAAACAACCAGCAAGCATGTCTACTGCGGGCCACTTGGCAGAAGGTTCCTTTAATTAAGTATCTGTTCAAAGACTTGGGCCTGAGAGTATATGCAAGCTGCCCGCTGCTTAAACAGAATTACAGGCTAAAAGAGCTGGAAAGGATGGTCTACAGATTTTTTTTTTTCTTTTTTGGTCTACAGATGTTTAACCCCGGTGCATGGATGAGCTTCTGGGTATTTCCACCCAATGGTGTTAATGCCCATCCATATTCTCTAGATCTACACAGAGGTTATGTCTTCTTTGGTGAGGCATTCTTTGCACTTGGAAGCCTTCTTCTCAAATGCCTCTCTTCTCCCTGAGGGTTTTCACACTTGCCCAATGGCAGAGCAGTTTAAGATAGCCAGAGAGTGAATCAGTAAAGGGAAAGGGCTGGTGGGTAAATACCCAGTTTCTTCACACCTCAGTGGAACGATCCTGAGGTGTGTTCTGCGTGTTCTCTCATACAGCCCAGAGACACTGAGTCTCTATTGTCCACAGCGATACCCCTGAATTCACCCTTTGTTGGGTCTCCTCCCTTTCCTGTCTTACTTCCTCAGGTTGCCTGAGGTTGCCTTCCAAATAAGTAACCAGATCAGTAACTAAATCCCACCTCTGGGTCTGCTTTTAAGGGAACCAAATAAAAAACCAGGCCTTTCCTTCAAAGACATTTTCTCACTATGTTCCAGGCTGGCGTCAAATTTGCTGTGTATCCTAGATTGTCCTCAAACTTCAGGTCCTCCTGCTTCAGCCTCCCAGAGTGCTAGGATTACTGGTGTGTGCCACCACTCCTGACTTCAAATCAGGCTTTGTAAGGCCCTGAAACTAGGTGGAAAATATGCTTGACTGTGTACTTTTCTGGGAAAGTATACTTAGCTTTCATTAGATCCTCAAAAGTTCTAACCCCAAACTCAAACAGGGTTAGAATCATTGCTCATTATCTCACCGATGAGAGCACTTACTTATTTTAGGTCTAATCTCATCTCTCTTAGCCTGAAAAACCAAAAAGAATAGTGTCAGTATTTGAACTTGTTGACAAGTGGGCATGGTGGGAGCCAGAATGGCAGAGAGGACAGTCCGGAGAGGGTGGGGAAAGACAGAGAGAGCTTTTCCTCACAGCTCTCAAGTGCCATGCACATGCTGGCAACTGGCTCAGGCTAATCTCTCTCTCTGTGTGTGTGTGTGTGTGTGTGTGTGTGTGTGTGTGTGTGTGTGTATTGTATATTATGTCAAAAGTGGGAGGGCCAGTTATGAAAAGACAATGTGATTCCATGTGTATGAGGTACCTAGAGTAGTCTGATTCAGAGAGATGGAAGTTAGAAGAGTGATTGCCAGGCACTGGGGAGGTGATGAGTTTACAGTTTTACTTTTCCATGAAAAGAGTTCTGGAGATGGATGGTGGTGAGAGTTTCACAAAAATGTGAATGTATTTAATGGTGCTGAACTATATACTTCAAAATGATCCAATTTTATATTATAGATATTTTACCATGATTATTTCTCAAAAAGTTTAAGAGCCAACAATTTGAATGAATGACAGAAAAATAGAAGAAACTGTGACCTGCCACACTGGCACTTTTTTCAGAGTCTTCTGCTCATAGTGTGTTAGGGCAGCTTTAGGGAACTGCCCGCAGGAACAAATGAGTAGAAGGAGTTGAGATGGGAAAGCTTGATCTCTGGCCTAAGGAGGAATTTATAGTGAATCCCTGATATCTTTGTGCCTGCATTTCTCTTGCATTGAGGAGAAACTTTGCTACGGTTCACACACACACAAACACACACACACACTGACCACACCCAGGCAGATGCCAAGAGGAAGGTTCCTGGGGAAGAGGCTGCTCTGGCAGAAACAACAAGAAGTGACAAAAAAGAAGGGGAAAAAAATCTGCGTGTTTGGTGTGTGAAGAGTTGGACGTCAGCCCCGAGAAGAGGAAAGCAACAGAATGTGGAGAAATAGCCCAGAAGAAAATGAAAGCGTGGAAAGGCCAGACAGTGAATTCCACTGTGAAGATGGTTTAGGGCAATAGGTTTCTAAAATGACATGGGCCATGAAGCCCTGGGCACGTGCAGACAAAATCTCAGGGGAGCCTCACTTTTCAGGAAGAAATGTTAATGTTATTTTTTCCTGATTATTATAGTAAAAAATTGATTTAAGTATATTTTGTACAATACAAAATTTCATACATGTAAGAACAAAGCAATCCCTCAAGGAGACATTCTGACCTTTGCCGGCTTTTAGCATTTGACCATTGTTAAACTGGTGTGTCCCACTGTCGTCCCACCAGTGATAGTGCTGTGTCTGCCACTGTCCTTGTATCGGAGAACTATAGACCTATCTGGTGATAATTTACCACTGAAAAATGGTGTTTTCTAGAGTAATATTTTAGTCTACCATATTATTGATAAGTTGATACTTAGATTTTGCCATCACAAAAATAATAGGGACTTCTAATAACATACTGCTGTGACCACTGCCAGTAGACATAAAATGTCAAGGACGTGATGGAGCTAAGAATCACTGAAGGACCTGTGGCCCCTCTGCTTGAGCAAAGGTTTCACAGGCGGTCAAGTACGCTAGGTTAAAGTCAAAGAGACTGGAGGATAAGGACCACTTTATGTAAGGCCAAATTCCATTAAATTCCATTTCTAATTCTCATAGGATTCTGTCAACACTCTGATCATTAACTCTAATAAAATAAAAAAATTGTTTTTGACATCTGCAAAATATACCAAAGAAAAAAAATCAAAACCAAAATACTAGATATTATTTTCCTATACTGATGCTATCAATAATCAAAATTAAAAATACACATTTTTATCTGTGTATTATCTGAGATAGTTATCTGTATTTCCATTAAACAACTTAAATCTATTTTCAGTATTATTCACTAGGAAGACTTTATTTCTATTTTATTTATTTATTTACCTTTTTACCAAGAACATGTATTGATACATTGTAGATATACATGGTGATCACATTCATCGTAGTTAATTTGTACCTGTACATGATATATCTTGGTTCTCCCCACCCCTCCATTCCACTCCCTCTCCCTTCCTTATTTACAATAGTATTATTTACATTTAAAAATACACATTTAGTACAGGTTTTAGTAATTCAGTAGAACAAACTTTAAATGAATATAACTTTTCAGAGTTCATAAATCAATCCATTAAAATCACTTTTTAATTTTGATTAAATATAAGGTATAATAAAGTGTGCAAACCAAAATTATTGTTACTAATACTGTTCTGTACAAAATATTTTGCAAATGTGCATCATCCACACTAACTGAGCTAAATCTTTTTTTTAAATAAGAGCAGGATACATGTAGATATGGTTTTGTTGTTTTCCTTTTATTACTGAACCTTACGTAAACAATTCATTTTCAGCTAAACAAGAATTTCCATAACAAAAACTTAATATTATGAATATGAAATCAATTAGTTTTCTTATTTTGGCTTGAATTTAACTTAGACTTTAACTTTATTGATTAACTTAATTTAAATTTAAATTTTCCAGTGTATGATAGAGATGAGCAAAAAGCAGAATATACCAAAATTTCCTTGTATTTCAATAATGTTAAAATAGAAGTACTTAAGAAAACCTTAGGGGGTCTATAAAGTTTTTTTTCAGGCTTTTGTGTATCCCTCAAGCTAGAGAAGTACTGTTTTTGGGTTGGGAAACAGTTATCCATGGGACTTTTGTATGTCTTGTGAACAGACAGATGTATTGACCATCTCTGTTCTGGACTATCTTTTCAAAGATCTTTGTATGGCAAACAACATTCAACAATAGAAATGTCTCCCTGGGAAACAAAGCACAAGTTTGCTTACAGCACTGGGAGATAAAGATAGTAAAAGGGAGGCATGCTTAGTGTCCATTATAAAAGATTCAGGTTCCCTAAACTCTGTGTTCCTCTCCTGCAGCAGAGCCTACTATATGTACTGATTCACCTGGCCCTCTTCACATTGCCCTGTGGGCCTTAGGACTAGAGGAAATGGCACAAAAATACAGACCCTCTCTCTATTACTACACTACTACTGCTCTGCATAAAAATTGTCCTTTGTCTCTGACCCAGGAATTTCAGGTCTTCTACCAGCATCCATGAAACTGTGGCTAGACAAATTGTTAGCTTGCAAGTAGAGTAAAATCTCAGATTTTTCATACTTCTTGGCAATCAAGCTGGCCCCTTGAAATGGTGTATTAGTCATCTTTTCACCACTGTGACCAATACTTGACGCCCACAACTTAAAGGAGGAGAAGTTTATTTTGCTCAGGATTTCAGAGGTTTCAATTTATACTGGCTTCAAAGCAGAAACATCATGATTGAAGGGTATGGTGGAGCAAAACTGCTCAGTTCATGGCAGCCAGGAGCAGAGAGAGAAGGAAGAGGACCAAAGAAGAAGCCAGAGACCAAATATAGTCCCCAAAGTCATGCCCGCATGATCCACCCAGCAGTGTGGTTTACTAGTATCCTGGGTGTCTCTCAAGCCAATTGACTTGACAATGAAGATTAACTATCACACAGAATTTTTGTTGTGTTATGGGTATAATTTAGCTAGATGGATGTTAAGCAGTAGGGAAGTCATTCCAGCTGGTTAAATGTCGCAAATGAAAACTTGAAGATCAGAATGGGCCATGCTCCATCAGAGGGTGGTAAATAGATTAACTTGACTAGAAAAGACGGTTTAAACTGAGAAGTAAAAAAAAAAAAAAAACCGACAAAACCCAAAAACCTCTTTAATTAGAAAAATAATTTGTGGCTAAATTGTCATATGTTTAAATGCTGGGCAAAAGAAATCCTGTTTGTAATTTTTAAAAATTTTGAAGGCTTACAGCTCTTTTTCCCAAAGTCACTGATTCATTTGTTTATTTACTTAAGATTCTAAGCAGAGAGATGACATATTGAATATTGAAGCTTGATGTCATGAAAGAGTATAGTGTACGAAAGGAAAATCACCAGGTTTATTGTCCTTACTCGGCTATTTACCAGCTGTGTGATCTTGGATAAGTTACTTCTCTGAGACCAGTGTCCTCATCTGCCACAAGAAACATAACAGTTACTTTAGCTAAGTAAAGCATTGCAAAGGTTACAGACAATGTCTCTAAAATTCTAGGTTTACTGTGCAGTATCTAGTAGATCAATAAATGGTGAGGATATTTTTATCCATTGTGTGCAGCATGGATTGGAATACAAGAAAGAAGAGCACAGGTCTCCTCTGTTTTGCACTAATGACAATTATAGAGGGATAAGATGGTTAGGACCCAGGATAAAATAGTGATGGCAGTAATAAAAAAAAAACCCTAAATATATGAAAAGCAGCTGGAATTTGGAGATCAATTGGATATGATAATTTCTAACATTTATTGAGTGCCTACTAGGTGCCAATATATTAACTCGATTCTGCTTAAAATTTTCTAAGGAGGGACTATTATTGTTGCTTTCTGACAATTGAACAAACTGAGGCTTGATGAGATGAAATAACTGGCCGGAAGTCTAATAACTAAGGGAATGCCAACAGGGACTCAAGCCTAAGCCTCACAGGGCCAAGCCCGCACGCTCCACTATCCTTCTGTGTCCCATGGGAGGGAGCAAAAGCCATCAGTGAGAATTCAGTGGTCTGGGAACGGAGGAGGGCAGGAGTCGTAGAAGCTTGCAGTGAGAAATGATTCTTTGTGTCCTGACATGTTGAGTATGAGTTGAGGGAACACTGAAGAGCTGCTGCTGTGGTTGACCCGTGTGAGAGCCCAGGTTTGAAGGCAGAGGTGTGAGCATCACCTACTACGTGTGAGATAGTTGGGCTCTTCCCTCTGCATTAAAGTTGTGGTGATCCTGGGCGGTGACTGCCTGGCATAGCTGACCAGGAAGTGAAAAAGGGGTGCATCTCGCACCTCTCAGACTCAGGTTTGAGGAAGTGCTGTTACGCCGCGGGGCGTTCTGTCTTCTCAAGACACTCAGAAGCTTGCTTCTGTCAAGGACTTCATTTCCCAAGATCCAGAAGAGAAAGCCCACAATCTTTTTCTTTTAATCCCTTAACTCCCATCATGACCCTGTTAGCCACGGTTGATATTTCTTCGCATCTCTGTGATAGACATAGTGGTATCATGGAAAAGTTAGAGTTAGACAGACCTGGGTTAAAACTGCAACTTGATATAAGTCAACTCAGTCACCTTGTGCAAGTTAATTATAAATCATTTAGTCTTGTGTATTAGGCACTTTCCCATCCCCAGGGCAAAATACCTACCAGCATCCACAATTTAAAGGAAGAGAGGTTTACTTTGGTTCATGATTTTTTGAGGATTCAGGGCAGAATGGGCACGGTGAAGGGCCTGGAGGGGAAGAAGCTGCACATGTCATGGAATCCACAAAGCAGAGAGAGAAAAGAGGGACAGCTTCCCAGGCCACAATGCCAGAGGCCCACGTCCAACCAACCCCCATCTCCTAACAGCAAATTCAGCTACTGGACTCATCCCTGGATGAATCCCCTGATAAGTATAGCGCTCCCATGATCCAATCACCTTCCAAACGCATGAGACTTGGGGGACATTTTAGATCCCAAGCCAGTATTTCATAGCATCTTGAATTCATTTAAGTTATAAAATGGGAATAATAATGCTTTTATTGGAAAAGCGTGGTAAAATAGTTGTGAAAAACCACTGACAAACGTTGGTTATTGTCCCTCAGATACTCCACCCACTTTCTCCTTGGGCTGATTTTAAACCATAATCACAAATTCTTTGATTCTTTCCCATTGAGAAGTGGGGTCTGGGTCCCCTTCCCTGGAGTCTGGGCAGGCTTGTGACTACTTCAACTAGCTCAAGAATGTGGACGTGTTGCCATGAGACTTCTCTGGCTACGTCGTAAAAGATGACACAGCTCTGACCTGACTTTCTGGAAACCCCACCCTGAAAGCTCTGAATGCTGTGTAAGAGGTCTGGCTGCTCTAAAACCGGACAACTTCCAAGCATGGTGGCGCACACCTGCAATCCCAGCACTTGGGAGGCAGAGGCAGGAGGATTCCTGCAAGTTCAAGGCCAGTCTGGGCAACATAGTGAGCTCAAGGCCAGCCTGGACTACCTAGTGAGACCCTGTCTCAAAAAACTAAACAAATAAATAAATAAAACTGGACAACCACTGCTCAGCCCAACCTACGACCATTGCCCTAAAGCACCAGGCATGTAGTAAAGCTGAAATGGCCCTTTAAAAACAGTCCATACCAATGAGCACCACTAAATGATCTCTATCGACACTCTTAGAACAGAAGGATAGACACGCCCCTTCCGCCATTCAACCTACAAAATCAAGAGATATACCACAAAAAGGTTGTTTCAAGACATAAAGTTTAGGGGTAGATTATAACTTGGCAACAGTCAACTAAAATATGCCTTTTATTCCTGTCCCTCCAATTCTACCTCCTTCTCCCTGTCTCTTTATCCAGAGCAGCCAATCCTGAGTGCACTCTGGTTTGAATCCTGTCCTTACTCATATTTCATTACATAAAATGTTATTTGGAGTGATTCATTTTATCTCCCTGTGCCTCCCCCTTCTTTCTTCCCTCTCTTCCTCCCATCCTCCCGTCTTTCATTGCATAAGAATTTCCTGAGTGTCTTCACTGTGTCACGTGCTAGATTGAGCACAATCCTCTTTCTCTATATCAGACTCAGAAAACTTATTAAAAAAAGAGAATGTACATTATTTAGGCTCATAAACAAGAACCCAACTCTATTACTGAAGCATGAAAGTACCCATAAATGCAAACAAATACACATAGCTGTATTCCATTATTCATTTATCCAGATGAATTTCGTATTCATTTACAGAAATAAATGAAAGAGTCAGGGTGCGGTGCTCATCTGCAATCCTGGCACTCTGGGAGGCTGAGGCAGGAGAATCTGAAGTTTGAGCCAGGCAGAGCAACTTAGGGAGAACCTGTCTCAAAATAAATCAAAATAAAATAAAATAAGGGGCTGGGGATGTAGCTCAATGGAAAAGCCTTAGGTTCAATCCCCAGTACCACAAAAAAGGTAGCAGGCTGTAGATTGCTGACCTCTGCCCTGTGCTCTGGCGTTTAACACCTGCAAAGGTGTTATCTCTGCAGACACCTTCCCAGGCAATGTGTGGTGCACCCAGTACTATCTAGCAGCTAGTAAAAGGGCTTCCAGCCACCCCAACTCAGAGAGGACCTGGAATTTCAGCTAAGTCTTGTCTAACAGAGAATAAGTGTTCAAACTCAAACATGGAGGCACAAAAGCATCAAAGAGGCTGATCGAGCTGGAGATGAGGATGGGCCTGGAAGGAAAATGAGAGCTAAGGCAGGAATGCTAGAAAGCCTCGTTTTCTAAAATTGAAAGTACCTCTCTTCTATTCACTCATCTTGCTCTCCAGGGACCCATGAGGCCCCATCAGATAAGGTGAAAGTGCCTGTGCACTCCATAGAGGCCTGCCAGGGGTTTTAAGGCTATCATCTTTCCTTTTCAGAAAAATAGTTCCTTAAAGTAGATGTCATCAGAACACAGTGTAAAACCACTTCCTCCCATAGCTGCCATTCACAGGAGGGAACCAGAATAGCATGTAATGTTCTAACAGCTCTTCCAGCAGTGAGACTAAAGACACAAAGTTATTCTAAATTTACATCTGCTGTGAACATGAACAATGACATAGTGCCCTTCTGCCCCGAGGCTTGTCTGGACCAATTACGTGCACAAAAGGACATGCTTGATCACTTTCCTGACTTTCCAGCTTCAACACCATATCCGCACAACCAAAACACCAGTCCTGCTTCACTTTTATTCTCTTTTATTTGATAACTCTGTCATGACAATGGTAAATCCAGACTGAGAACCACACGGAAAATTTAGAGAAAACGCAAGGCAGGTTTTCTGGCTTTTTTAGCTTCGCGTCTTTAAATCAGCTCAGCTCAGTTTGCCTCTGTCAATGGGATTTATTGGAAGGTTGTACATGGAAGTAAAGTGGAAAAACTTTACTAGAATCTCGAAGCCAGAGAATCTCATGCAGAACTCAGGAAGCTTAGGGCACGGCGGTAGCTCTCACCTTTTATCCAAATTTCTGGGCATTTAAGAGCAAGAAAGCTCTGTTTCCTCTATCCACTCACTTCCCAGCCTGATTCGTCTCTCTGCCTCTTTTGCCTGGTGAATTTGGTTTACTATTTTTGTTCGTTTGTTCTGTTTTTTTCAATCCTGGGGATTGAACACAGAGCCTTCACATTGAGGTACATCCTCATCTCTTAAAAGATTTTTTTTTAGGTTTTGAGACAGAATCTTCCTAAATTGCCAGGGCTGGGCTTGAAGTTGTAATTCTCCTGCCTCTGTCTTCCAGAAGGCTGGGATTACAGGCATGTACCAGCACATCTAGCTGTATCTTACTGTTTTCTTACTATCTTCTTATTTACTGTCTTTTGGCTTCTACTTGTACTGACAACTCCTGACACTCTTTTTAAAGTCTCTCATTCAAACTCCAGATGATAAGAGCTGTGATCAGAATGGTCAGTCCCATTGAGAGTAGAACACATTGTGGGAAGAACAACATGGGAAAACCAAGTGGACTGTACGTTATAGCTTAGGATCAGCTACTCACTCTTAGTTCCACCAGCTGCAGGGGTGGTGAGGATTAGATGTAATGCCTGATGACTTACACAGCTCATAAATTCCTGTCCACGGCACAGTGTGACACCCAAGTCCCAATGTCAGGCCAGAATGCAGTGTTCCAGGACTCACCGCTCTCTCTGCCTCTCTCATCCTGACTCTGGCACTTTCCTAACTCTTAATCTTGTCTTTATCATAGTTCCATTCCTGGCTGCTTAGCTTTGTATTCTGTCTCTTTTGCATTCTTTCTGACTCTTCAATACCCTTCACAGTCTTTGACTCAGGATTATTCTGCCCACTTTCTCCTTTGCACAGGACCCCAGAGTAAATCCTGATCGAGTGGGGAGAAGAGGGCCAGTCAAGCTGCTATAACAGAAAGCTCCCAAAAGCACAGAGGCTCACATAATCCTGAGTTTATGTCTCTCTCAAGTAAGAGCTGAGAGGTAAATAGTGTATTGTGATCTGCTACCATTAATATGTGGCTCCCCTCTCTGGGTCCAAGATGGCTGCTCCCAGTTAATCTTCAATTAAGAAAGTGGATAAAGATAAAAAGATAAGCACATATCCTTCAGAAGCAAAAAATGAGGCAACTACTCACATTACTTCTGCTCACATTTTATTGACAAAATCATTGCGTGTCCTATTTCACTTCTAAAGACTCTTGAGAAATAGCCTCTTGTTGGGCAGACATGCCCATCTGAACCTGGCGTGAGGGTGAATGGTCAACCTTTAAAGGAACGAAGGAAAATAGATCCCATGAAATAATTAGTGGGCTCACCCACAAGGCAACTTTTAGCTAAAGACCAGGGACTGGTCCAGATTTGATGGGTTGCTGCAACTCTTGTGGCTCTCTTTAAGATAAAGGATGCAAACTAATAACCACACAGAATTATGATTACAGGCTCTGTGATGGGGGTGACGCTAGTCAGAGCCTGGAAAACTGAAGTTTTGTTAGTTCCACGATCACTCTACTTCCTTCCGTTCAGGTTCACTAATCTATGTCCCAACCTCAAGTTCCCCCGGCTCCTACAAAAGGTAGTTCAGGCCATTTTCAGAGGATAGATTCTGTAGACTTGCAAGGCCAGTGTGAAATGTAATGGCGACACTTTGCTAAACACTAATAAAACAAAACAAAACAAGTCTTGCGTCTCTTCTTCCTGATGTTTCCCATGCAGTGCAGTTTGCCGGTGCACCATCCGCAGCAAGGGCTGAAAAATGCCCCGCTGTTAATGGTGTAACCGGGTTATGGTCATGTAAACTGCGCTGTGAGTTCTTCCTGGGTACATCCCACTTCCCAGCCCCTTATTGCTGGAGAGACCTCCTGATTTATGGGAAACTCTTCAGCACGGACGAGACGCCACAAGGAGCCCATTTGGCAGCTGCTCGTGGAGAGTCTTGCTGTGTCTTCATTTTCGTATCAGTAAGCACGCTATAGGAGGTGAAGGGCAGACTGAGGACTGTGGCACTGTCCTGCGTGCAGTCAATCAGGCCAGGCTAATTAGATTTTCCAGGTGCTTGGATACCGTGGGACTGCACAGTACATAAATACATAGATGAGCATTCTGGCCCACGAGGACCAAAGAATGGCTGCAGAAGGCTGAAAAAGAAGTCTTTCGAAAAGGCTTCAGTTCTCTGGCTCTCCTCTGTCTCTGTCTCTCTCTTTCACTCTCTCTGTCTCTCTATCTCTCTCTCTTCCTCCCTTCCTCCCTCCTCTTTCTGAAAATATAATGAAGCGTCAATACATATGAGATGCTTGGACTTGTGTGTTATTAATTTCATGGGGGATAGCAATGTTCCTAAAAAATTAAAATTTGAAAATATACATGGCCGAGGTTAGATGAGATCAAATATATAAATACTAGTATATTAGGGAAAATATTCAAGAAGAGGTTGCTATGAGGATGATTGCTACTTGGATTGTGTTCGTGCCATCCCTCATTGCATTTAATCTCCCTGACTTTATTTCAGAGGTTTTGAGATAAGATCACGTTCTTCAGTCATTAAAGCTGTAGCCTGCTTCCAGCTATTGAGAAACCATTGGTATATTGGTGCGCACACAGCTCACACATAGGCAGCCTTGCTCCGCCATGGTCTCAGCACACTTCCTGAAGGCCAGCTCCAACATCCCTGTCTGAGCACTATGACTCCACGACTTCTTTCTCTGTGAAGAAAGGACCTGGGTCTGCTACCAGCATCTCCTTGTAGGCCTTACATGGATATTCTTCAGTGGTCCATCCTTATTCCTGTCCCCCTCCCTTCCAGTCCTCCTTCCATCTTCCCGTGGCTCTATGAATGGCTCTGTCATCCTGCCAGCCTGGGAGCCACAGTTGATTCTCCCCTCTCACTTACCTCACTTGCAGGTGAGCAGTCACTAGACTGTTCTGATTCTGCCTTACTAATGTATCTCACATTGGCTGCTGTTCATCAGACTTGCATTATTTCTTGCCTAGATTACTGAACAACTTTCTTGTCTCCCTGCTTCCCATTGCCAAGGGTGAGTTTTTAAAGCAAGTCAGCTACGTTACTACATTGTCCAAAACCCCTCACAACTCCCCACAACTTTTAGGGCAAAGCCAGTGCCTTTTCTCTGTGCTGTCAAAACTCAGTGTATCTTCCTGTTCCATGATTCTACCCTGCGTGGGTACTTATTTGAGTCAGACTAAGCTTATGAGTGAATTTGCTTATGTATTCTTTTTTCCTGTGGGTTAGCATGGTACTCATAACAGGCATCAAAAAACATCTATTGAATGAGTTAACTTTATAGAAAAAATCAAATGTTAGATGGACAATTAGACCTGATGCTGGGAAATTTATAGAAACATAATTTTCATATATGCATGAATTTTTCATGCATATAAATTCACCTGGCAGATTCTATTCTTTTTAAACTATCACTTTCCATACCCTCAGTCCAAGTTCCTTGTCCCTTAAACACTAAGTATTAAGTGAGCACCTAATATGTCTCAGGAATTCCACAGCACCAATGATGTCTAGGATGTAAAAATTGTCTACATCTGTGATGGTGACTTTTAGAGCTCAAGTGCCAAATTGCAACCGAAAACCCACTTATTTATCACAAAGTACCTACACTACAATTAAACCTGAATACTGAAGTTTTAGTTCAGAAAAAAACAATTCATACATTAAAAACTTTTGTCTTAAAAGAAAAAGACAATAACACACATGCCGCAGGTTCGCCACCACTGGTCTACAGCATTCTCTTTACCCTCTAGAATCGCCATCCAGATGAGAGACATGGATAACTACGAGTAATGGTACAGTTGTTATTAATGCAGTGCAGGAGATATGAGAAGCCAAAGGAAGAAACGCCTTACTTTTCAGAGAAGGAAATAAGGAAGAAGCCATATTTGAATGTTGAAAACTGGGTGGTGTTCACTTAGCAGCATACCAGCAGATGATGGATAGGGCTTCGGAGTACATTAGAGAGGGCAAGATAAGCCACCAGATGTGGAGTAGAACACAGTCAGGACATGGGAGCTGGAGCACTTAGCCAGGGCAAAATCCTGAAGGCCAATACAGATCGCACCAATAAATTCAGACCTCACTGTATATGAGGTGAGGTTTTAAACAACTGTAATCCAGCCAACATTACTGAGGCATCTCCCGGGCAGCTATTTGGAAGGTTTTGGAAGAAGAGAGAGGAGGCAGCAAGAACAGTGTGAAAACGACTGCAATGTTCCTAGCTAGAGACTACAGGGCAGTGTATCCTCATGGTTACGCATGCATGGAGACCCTACAGTCAACCCTGCCTGCATGGGCTGGTTACTAGCTTAGGCGAGAGTCCTTATCCGAAAATGGAGTTTGTTATAACTGATGAGATAAGCTGGGGAGGGTTCAACAAACATTTATACAAACTGTTTGGTGCAGGGTACACCTAAAAGTAAAAGTACTTACCCTTACTCTGTGGGAGCATGAACCAAGTAAAAGCGCATACAAAGAGAACATGGAAATTTTAGTGAGTAACTTGAAAGCACTTGGGATATAATAGGAGTGGGGGTAAAGGAGATGAGTAAGTCAAGGATCTCCCCAGTTTTCTGGCTTAAGCAACTGGGTGAGTAATGCTGTCTTCTGTAGAAAGAAAAGGAGGACTTTCTTTTTAGTTTCAGGGCAGTTAGTGAGTTGCATTGTGTAAGTTGTATCAGACTTGCTTACCCAATTGCTTACTCAGTTGCTCTGAGGAGAGATGCTGGGCAGAAGGTGGAGACTTGGGTCTCAGCTGAATCCAGGCGGGTATGGAAGCCATCGAAGCAAATGGCTGGATGGCTTAAACAGACAGCTCAGACTGAGAATGGGGCTGTAGGCAGACCTCAGGGTGGGGGGACCCTGAAGCCAAAGCAGAAGCTGCAGGAAAAGGCCCAGAGAAGATTGAGCAGGATAAAACAGAGGAATAAGAAGAGAATCACTGTAGAATAGAGAGTAAATAGGGCCACTTGTTGCTTAGCAATGGCATGAACCTGATAATACACTGTACCAGAGCACTGGCTCCAAATTCCACACTTTATGAAAATACTTACTTGTCTGTAGTCTCTTTTGTTGAGTACAGCTCAAATCTTTTGGGCTGCAGATTTGTACTAATTTGCATGGATAGTTTGTATCCCACAGGCAAAGCAAATCTGTGGTACTGTGGCTGTCATACTTTAATTTTCCCTTTCAGAAACAAGGTCACAAATAATTCAGTTTCCTAACAAATATTCATTGTTTAAATCAAGAGCTAAAACATCTACAAAGGTTAAATCTTCCACAGAGCAATTAAACAAGTGATGGGGAAAAAACCAGGTGATTCTTTGGTTTGCTTTTTTGGGAGTCTTGGAACTCAGGACAAATTACCCAGTGTGAACCAACACCTGGTCTGTCATACATGAAAAAAATTGTCAGTAGGTAATATTTGCTCACAAGAAACTTAATGATCTCGTAGAATTCTTATAATTAGATATTACAACAGAAAGTCTAGTAGTCAGCACAACTGAACATCCTCTAAACAGAAATGCATTTACACAGAATTTTAAGATTTAAAATAATACCATTTCAATATTAGAACAGGCAGAGAGAACTTGTGTGTGTAATTTTGACTTTCATACTCATCGTGCATGTACCAGATACTGTGTAGAGTACAGGGCAGACAATGACATTTAAGATAAATGCCCCCATGTCTTCATGGAGCTCACATAAATATAAGGACAACAACAGAAAGAAAGAAAAGAAAAGAAAGAAAGAAAGAAAGAAAGAAAGAAAGAAAGAAAGAAAGAAAGAAAGAAAGAAAGAAAAGAAAAAGGAAAGAAGCAGGGGGAGGGAAAGGGAGAAAGAGGAAAAGGAAAACCAAGAAAAAAGAAGGAAGGAAAGAAGGAAGGGAGGGAGGGAGGAAGAAAGGGAGGAAGAAAGGAAGCTGTGATGAAAACAAGGGCTAAGCAGAGGACTGTAGAGAATACATAGCTGCATTCATTTGAATGGTTGAAGTGCAGCCTCTTTTAGGAAGTGATACCATACTGAGGTATAAAGACGAGAAGCTAACTTCAGAAACAGCAGAAGAGTCCCTAAATAAAACAGAAAATATTTACATGGGGATCAGGAATGATTCAGCTTAATGTTTTAATTGCTTTTTAAAGGAACAAGGATTGCAGGCAAGACAAGAATGAAAGAAGGTGGATCAATTTGGGGCAGTTGCACAAATCTGGGCAGAAGATTGTGGTGGCCCAGACTAAGGCAATGACAATGGGACTACAAAGAAAGTGATAGTCTAAGTAGATACTTCAGAGATGGAATTGACAGGATATGTTGCTGGAGTAGATATGAGGAACTGATGGAAGGGGAGTGTCAAGGAATGAAGAGTGACCTGGGATTCTGTCCCGATATGTTAAGTGGACAGAGAAGCTATTTACAGGGACGAAAAGTGCAGTGGATACTTACAGGCACACCTGGCTCCTGCCCTGTTTGAAACATTTGTGCGACATCCAACGTAGAGGTCAAGGAGGCAGTTGGAATGTGGTGCTCAGAGGGAAAGTAAATCTAGAAATGACAGTTTTGGGGAAACTTATGTATTTTTGCAAAAACTGAGTTCCTGATGAAAAATTTATTCCTAGATATTTTCCTCAAGTGTCCCATTTCCAGAAGTAGTTTAGCTTGAAGGTAAAAATATTTTCCCTCAAAGTTTTAGAACTGCATATAACCCTTTCATTATGTTGATGATACATGTAACGATGAGAAGAAGCAGTCCATTACCAGAAACAAATGACGGTATGTTGGATCCACACAGGCAGACCACATGTTTATTTTTTCCCAATGTACTATCCTATCAACTTGCTCAGTGTGCACCTGGAGTGGACATTAGGACGTCCTTCTCTCTCTGGCCTTCAGCCTACTTCTCTTTCCTCATGATTGCTTGTTTTGTCTATCCCTGTCTGAGCCTGGACTCATCCTAGAGGTCCAAGTGTGGTTCTTTAAGTGTCATGTGTATTTCTGGAGGCTTCTGTAATGAATTTCTTCACCAAGGCTTCTTCAACTTTCGCATTCACA
>PVJO010024224.1:0-24755 GCA_004026905.1 Hystrix cristata | reverse complement strand
AACAAAGGAAATTAAGAAACACAGGCCTGAAAGATATTAAATATATTACATAGCTACAGTGAGTAACATGAAGTGATTCACTTGTCAGAATGCCTGGACTAGGTCTTGACACATTCTAGGTACCGAATAAATATTTGTTGAACGAATGAATTTACCAGACTCTCCATGCAGAATCCATTTACCCCTGAGGGCCCAGACAATATTGGTCAAATATCTTAGTGTGACCAAATTTCCTTTAGTGTGGCTGCTAAACTCCAGCCCTCCTTCTGGTCCCCCTCCTCTCCATCTATGGATGCTTTTATGAGCAACCAAGGCAAGAAGTTTTCATCTTCAGCAAGTCTAAGTGGTTTCTGACACAGGTTGCCCAAGAAACACTGTGAGAAATTCTGATATAGAGGCAGAAGTGAGTGTCTCGTGGGCGGAGGAGTTTGATTTCCATCGTAAATGCAAACAGTGGCGCCCCAGGTCATAGGACTGTGGGTTGTGGGTGTGGTCTGTGTGACTACCCTGGAGCGGCTGATGAACCTTGGGGCTTCAACACAATAGAATTTTATTTTATTTTATTTTATTTTATTTTGGTGCCAGGGATTGAACTCAGGACCTTGTGCTTGCTAGGCAAGCACTCTAACCACTGAGCTAAATCCCCAACCCCCACAATAGAATTTTCACATCCAAATCTCCTCCTGTCGCTTTTGAGCAGCCAACTCTGTTACTCTGTTGACTCTCTACCACCATCTTGTGACATACATTTTCAACTTTTAGGAGCTAGGAGGCCTCCATCCACCCCCATGCTTCCCTTTCCCTTTCCAAGCCAGAGCCTGGGAACAAAATCAATTTATCACTTTCTCCCCTTGGCAGGGGAGAAACCTAGTAGCATGTTTTCCCCTCTGTCTGAAACTTTTCTCCTGTAAATATCTAGTTCTAAGAAAGTAATAAACCATGTTTTTCTCTACTCTCTATTCTTTGAACTTTCATCTTCTAGATTAGATATCATAAAGATTGAGAAATGTCTGCATATCTTGCCAATCTACTTGCCGAAGACCCATGACTCTCATCTTGAAAAAATATAAGAAGGCTGCCTGAGCGACATGATGTAATTCTTACCCAATACCATGTGTGCTGACTCATTCTTCTTACCCTCCTTCTTTCCCAAGGAAAAACTTATTTCTCTATATTTACAACTGTGACTTTTGACCCATTAATGGATCATGGAACCAATTTAGTGGATCTTGACTAATATTTTTTTCAATGACATAATGCAGATTAGGATAGGAAATACAGTATATTCTATTACAAATAGGAACAACTTTTGTTTCAATTACAGATGTGTGAATGAATGTGTACTACGTTAGTATAAGAAAGGTACTTTTTTTTTTTTTAGGGTTCAGTTCCAGCTGATTTTATTTCCTTCTCCAGAAAAGTTATTTACAGAAGGTATATATCAATAATCTGACAGGCAGTGAACTTGACATGATTAGCTGGCATGATTTTTTTTCTCTTTTCTCCCAAACGTTGTTTGTGTGACCTTGAATTTTAAAACAAATATTCTACATGGCATATTGCACAGGACGGACGGCAAAAAAAAGTTTAAAAACACAAACCCTTATCAGAACTGCTTTTAAAAAGGCAGACATGTAGTGCCTGCCATGTTATATTATACATACGCACAATCTTTTTGCTTATCATAATACAGACTTAAATGTACAAAGATGTAGGAAAGATATTTCTTATTTTGAATATTTGTTAGAAAATGTATGAAAATATCTCTTTTGAAAATTTAGGTGAGCTTTATGAGTTTTATTTATTTTCTTGGACTGAACTCAGCCTAGATCACAAGGCCTGTTTATATACGTGGCTGAAAGCTGTCTTGATGGCAATTTAACCGCCTCCATCAACTCAGACATCTTTTTGGTAGCTCCCGGGTCACCTTCTAGGACTGCTTGCTCCCCTTTAGCTGTCTCTCCTCCCTCCTTTCTGAGGTGACATCTCGTTAAGGGGCTTCGTGCACTGTCCTGGCATTTTGATGGTCTCTGACAAGCTCTGAGGACCCGCGGGACTTGACCAGTACTTGTTCTTGCGGGCTGGTGCCATCTCCTGAGATTTGGGACACTCATCATGACCCCTTTTCACGACCCACATGCTCCGTTCTCCCTGGGATGACACTAAAGCCAGTGCTCTCTCTCAGCTACCTTGACATGCTCAGCGGGAGTGTGGAGGACACTTTCCCGGTGAACAAGGTGCAGTTTCAGCTGCCCAAAGGCTTGCAGATTCTGTTTCCTGTTCTTCGTAGCATTTATTCAGAAATGTGCCCCCCAGACCAGCGCCGTCTGACTTCCGTGAGGTGAAACGTGCCCTGGGTAGCTGCAGTGTCCTACATGGTAGTCTCTGCTTAGCTGTGACTTGCAAGGTCTTGAAATACGGCTGGTCTGACTGAGGAACTGAATTTTGCATTGTACTTAGTTATAGTTCATTGAAATTCAAATAAGTGTGTGTAGTTACTGGCTAGTTCGTTAAGCGATGCAGTTGTAGGCTATCTCTGTGCCCTCTCCTGTTGGCAGCTTATAAAACAGCATTTCCTGCTACCAAAATCTTGGGGTTGGTGAACTAGCACAGGAAAAGGGAAATGGAGACAACATTTTAATATCTCTTCATATCATCCTGCCATATGAATTTAGATGGCTTCAACAATTTTATTGAAGCATAATTTACATGCAATAAAAACATATCTACTTTAAACTTACCCATTAGAATTAATGAGTTTTGATAAATGTATCTGGTCATGTAACTACCACTAGTAAGCTATAGATTCCATTACTATAAAATATTCCTCCCTCTATTCATAATCATTGCTAATCCCTGATCAGCTTTCTGTTGCTCAAGTTCTGCCTCTTCCCAAATTGCACATGTGTGACCGTACATATGCAGTCTTTTGTGTCTGGTTTCTTTCTACCAGCATAATGAATTATTTGTTTAGGTTGCTGCTTATGTAGGAGTCTGTTTCTTCTTCTTTTTTTTTTTTTTTTTGCTAAGTTACATTCCATTGTATGGATATCATACAAATTGCTTTTCCATTCGCAAGTGTATTTAGGTCATTTTCAGCTTGGGGGTTGTTATTTCTAAAAGCCACTATTCCGAATAAGGTACACTTCTTTTTGTGGACATGTGCTTTTATTTCCCTTTGGACAATACCTAGGATCGGGAATGGCAAGTCACACGGTCAGTGTAGAGTTAGGCAACAAGCTGGCAACCATCTGCTGAAGGCCTTGTACCGTTTCACCTTCCCACACCAGGGCGTGAGCGTTCCCAGAGCTCCACCGCTCGCCACCCCTTGGCGTTGCTGGTCTTCCGAATTGTAGATGTTCAAGCGCTGTCTCATCGCAGCGTGAAGGCGCACGACCCTGGTGACGGTGAGGCCGGGCATCTTTTAAAGTACTCTTTGCATTTCATATTATGGTGAAGCATCTGTTCCAGTCATCTTTAAATCAGTCACTCCCTTCTTCAGTCAAAAGGCTGAAGAGAGTCATTTGCCACTCTGTGACCTGCCTTTGTAGTTTCTGAACATCTTTCAGCACTATACATGCATGTGTTTCTGTTTTTAGTTTTGATTTTTTCTCTCTCTCTCTCTGAAATCTTTGTTTAATCAAGGTGACAAAGGCTTTCCTCCTATGAGTTCTTCTAAGTTTGCGGTTTCAGTTCTGAGTTTAACGTTCGATTTTGAGGTAACGAAAAGTTGTCCTTTCAAACTAAAGCTGGACACCACACTTCTCTTGTCTTTTATTCCAAACCTCACCCCAGTATAGACCCTGTCTCATAGATCAGTTATAAACTGGGCACATAATTGCCAGCCAAGGATGTTTCTGTTTATCCCTGACACCACCCAATCCCCTCAGAGCCTGGAAGAGAGTCTTGAGAGTTAGAAAACAGATCTTACCAGGAAAAGTTTTAAAAATAAAATCTATGACATAAGAACTGGAAATAAATCTCTTTCACTAGTTGGAAAGATTTTAAAATTGCGAGTAAAATCAGTCCCTCTCAGTTTCTTAGGTGCTGTTCCCCAAATCTTCCTGGTGGCACCAGTACATCCCTCATCAAGACTCTTGGTGACATAACAAAGTGGCCCGACCACTGCTTGGTTGTGTGATCACATCCCATATGCATATCTAGAAATCAGCTGGCACGGAACTGAGAAAGGAATCACAAAGATACACATTATTTCCTATTGTCTTTCCTTAGTGGCTCATCTTTAAGTCTCTGGATTCTGGGTATGAAAAAGGTTAGCTGCTCCTTACTAGCTCTGTGGTAAAGTAGAGGATCGCGCCGAGCATCCAGCAAGATATTCGTAATGCTTTTCCTGGAATCACCTCTTGGTTTATAGTTTGTATTTGCACAAAGACCTGGGCCACCAGTGGAAGAGAGGCCAACTCCCTTAGGACATTAATGTTAACTATGTGATTTCTTTTTCTCTAATCTCCTCCCACGAGTGGGGTTTTCCAGAGTACAAATGATTTGACCTAAGGACCCTTTGACAAGAAGGTGACAGAAAACTTCAGTGGAGTAAAAGACTCCAACTTGATCCAACTAACTTGTGATTTCTATGAAATACCTGAAAAGCAGTAAGAATTCCAGAACCTTGTCCCTTGTGCTTTGAACTCTCCTACTCACTGCACGCAAGAAAAAGCCAGACTCCTCTCTGGTAAATGATTTTCCTGAATGATGAGACAGGTGGACAGTTTATGTCCTGGGTTATCTCTGGGCTGTTCACAAACATGTGCAAGAGAGTATGGTCTTCCTTTCTGCTCTTCCAACTGCAGCCTGTTTGTAGGTGGAGAATGACGAGCGTTACCTGATACGAGCTGGCGAAGCGCCTCAGGAGAAAGGGCTCTCCACTTCCGACACTGAAGCAAGAGAATTTCCTTGTTAGGGACAAAAAGGTACAGCCAAGTCTGACAGAATGTCAGGCCTTCATCATTATTTCGATTCATTTCCTCAACGAATATTCATTCATCTTTTACTACTAATCATTTTCTGGTTCTAACAGTAAAGAAGACAATTTTTTGTCCCCATTGAGTGAGTTTCTTCCAATTCATGTACTGAAGACGGTAATAAACTTCCAGGGCTTTGCTTCACACTATGAAACATTCCATGGAAGTCAAGGATTTTATCTTAGTTCATTTGCACAGACTCTATTTCTTTATGGTCAGTCCTTTGCAGGGTGAGTAAAATATGAAGACAGGCTCCTAGGACACGTTCCTTTCATGCCAGGCAATTTAGGGAGGGATTTTCCTCCTCTGAGTTAAGGGGGCGGGTCATAACACGGGCACCTCTCCCAAGGATAGCGAATTTATGGGACGCTGCTTGTTGCCTTTGACTCAGGAGGAAGTATCATTTAGGTACTTCCCTTGACTAGATACCTAAGTTTAAAGCTGAATTTACTTACTCCTTTGGGCACAGACATATCAATATTTCTTCAGCACTTGTATTTCAGCACCCATATCTAGAAGCATTTGGGCCAATTGTTGGCAGAATCAGTGACAACATAAAATGGTCCTTGGCACACTCGACTCAAGCCTGACACTGTTTGGTCTGTGCCTGGACCACTCCATATTAACATGCACAATTTGATCCTTAAGCTAATCCAGGGATTTTGTGCGGGCTGTGGAGATTCCCTAAGGCACAGTCCAGAAGACAATCCGTGCTCCCAAATTGCTGAACATGAGAGACTGAGATTCAGCAAGGGCTAACAGTTCAAAAAAAAAAGCAATTCTGGCTAGCAAAGTGGAGAGGTGCAAATGAGTTGGAGTTGGAGATATGTGAGATACACATTCATAATAATTAAGCAAACCTAGACGACAAAATGTTTAATTGCAACCAACAAGGCTCCAGGACCCAAACCCGAAGCTACCATCACCCCTCCTATTTGCAGCTCCAGCTCTTCCCAGAGACCTCTCCCTTGCTCAGCTTCCTTATCAGGTGGCTCAGTGTCAGACAAAACTTGGAGGTGAAGGAGAGGGAGGAGAATATCCCACTTATCTGAGGTCCGGACAGAAGGAAGATGGCCAGAGGGTGAGTGTGTCACAGCGATGCCCACTTTGCCTGCCTCCATCCAGCACCCCGAGGCACACGACAGGCAAAATCTCTAAAACTGATTTCAAAAAACATTCAGTCTTTCATCCGTTATCTTGAAATACTCCACCCTTCCCCTCTGGGGCACTGGGAGACAGTGGAAGGTGAAACCACAGCCCAAGAGACAAGATTCCCCAAAAAGCCAGTCAGAAGAGGTCAGATCTGGAACTGGTTGTCTATCTCGGTTCGCTATTGCCAAACAACGACACCACGATCTTCGAGACCTGTGCAATGTCCTTGCTTGTACAGACAATGTCTGAGATCCAGACTCACGGCTGTGGCTTGTCCCCATGCTGGGCTTCTCACTACAAACAGCTTTGATAGAACAAGAAATGTTCGGTGAATATCGCTGTGGCCCGTGGGATCCCTCGGTGGCCACCAAAATCTTTTAGCAGTGAAGTCCCAGGAAGTTTTCTGAACTTTGGTCGACTGTCATCAGCTCTATTACAGGGTCTTGGTTAACATGCTCATGCCTTTGTGTTAGCTGGCTGCGGTCTCACTTTCATCTGTGGTGTCCCAAACTGGCACTGACCGTAGTGCAATGTGGCCTCTGGACTAATTTCTGTACGCACAGGGAGGGTTGATGCTCATTTACCAAACACCCGCTGAGCTCATACCAACCGTTTGGCTGGGATGGATAGTAGTAAGCAAGACGGATGGTCACACTGGCTGAAATGAGCTTTCTGTCCACTGGTGGGAGAAACAAAGTAGACAGCAGACAATTAGCAAACAAAAATATCTGGCTGCAGGAAGTGCAGAGAATAGACTGACTAGATGAGAAGTAACTGGGTGAGCACTTTCCGCTAGGTGGTTAGGGAAGGCTTTTCCCAGGAAATGGCATTTGAGCAAATACTCGAATGACAAGAAAGACTCAGGCATGCAGAGATGCCGGGCAGTGGGAGTCGTAACTATACTTTAAATGGAAGAAAACTTTGCGCGGTCAATTTTTTTAAATGAATAAAATGATACACAGCAACAACAAAATGCCTGCTCCTGAATCAGGGTGGTAAGGAGGAAATGAGAGATGAGAACAAGCAAGGACCACACCGTGGACACCTCCCAGGCCTTGCGACATCACAAAGAGTGTGATGGGAAGCCACTGGGGCAGTGTAAACAGGAGGGGGATGCGGCAAGATTACCCACAGCTACATGGGAAACCTAGCAGAGAAAGGGAGAAGCATAGCACTGAAACCAGCTCCCTACAACGAAACACAGAACGCCCACCCATCATTAGCCTCTCCAGCATAATGCACCTTCCAGCACATTCGATGCACAAACATAAACACACCATGTGTCTGTGAATGGCCGCTCACTCACTAATAAACACTGTGGCGATTTCCTCCCAGACCCTGGCATCTTTCCTTCCCATACAGGGAACTCAGGTTGCATAGGTGGAATCTCTCTTTCCGCCTTTGCTCATTCCGTGTTTCAGGGGGCAGCTGCCTTATCTGACTGGTAAATTCTGAGGAGTAACTGGCTATGCTCGGCGCAGCCCTAAGTATTTCTCATGAAAGGGAATCTCCCTCTACAGAGTAGAAATCCTGCCTGTATCCTCACAGGAGAGTGTTACCTGGCAGGCTCCTCTCTTGTGGCCCACCTTTATAATCACTGATGTGATGGTTTGGTGGGCTGCTCAATTGGAGTTCAACGTGAGCAAGTCCACGTGGGTAGTGAACACAGAGCCCAGTTCTACAACCTGATCGCTACTAGAAATAAATGATATCTTGGCCTCCGTGTCTGTTATGTCTCAACTTGCTCAGAAAAAAGATCACAAGGTGCTGTCTTCCTCCGGGGTCGCATGTACCTGAGACCCCACTTCAGACACGTATGGAACACTTAGCGTTGCCTTAAGCTTTATCAAAGACGTAGAAGAAGTTAAGCGCGCAATCCTCACTATTAAATATTAACTCTTACAGATAAGAAAATAGTATCTCAGACAGAACAGAAAATCTAAATTCTACACCAAGAACAAACAAATCAAAAACCTGGTGAGTTTGGAGACTCCCAAGACTCTGCCTGGCTCTGTTTACACGAAAGAGACCGTGGCGCAGGCATGAGCCAGGCAAGGCGCAGTGGGAAGAGCACGCTCCTCTCTCACCAGCTATCTTTTCCCTTTTTCCACCCACGGACTTCACCATCTTCCTGGAACCCATCTGTAAGCTCTGGCTCCGAACACCGTTCCCAGCTCGGGTATTTTCAGCTCGCCGTTGTCCAGCTTCCTTCCTTCCCGCAGAGCAGACAACGGGAGAGAGCTGTTGTTCTTGCTTCGCTTCCTCAAACTCATCCCACCATCTGTCTGACACAGAACAACGTCGAAGCTCTCCGGCTGCATTCTGGAAGGTGCACACGCAACCTCTCAAGGCCCGCTCCGCAGCTCTAACCTGGGAGCAGGCACGGCCTGCCTGACGCACACAGAGGCAGTGAGCAATAAAGAGGCGAGAATAAAGTCGCGGCGTGAGCGGAGGGCCCGCACACATGCAGACCTGTGCCGCAGAGACGGGCGATTTCGTTTGCCTTACAGTGAAACAGATGCATTCGTCTTCGCCCTGGAAAACAGAGTTCTGAATCAGTTACTGGACATTATACATGAATGAGCTGAGGCTAAGACTCTGCTGGATTTGCCTTCATAGATTTTAAGTAATATTTTACTTTTTTCAAAAGAAGTAGAGAACCACCTTACTGAATTTTCAACCTTAGTGAAGTATGCATTGAAGTATTATTTATGAGCCCTTTGTAACAATTTTGGTTTTCTCGTTTGTCTGGTGTGGTTTACTTCTTAGACATTTCAAGTCTTATAATGGTGTGTTTTTAAGCCCAAATATACGTGACAGTTATAACATTTAGTGGGGGTACTTGATTCACATGGTGTGGGCTTCTTCTCGAATCCATCCCCAAGGAATCAGGCTACCATGTCAGAACCAATCCAAGAAGAATGAAAGAGAAACGATGCTAAGTATGCATTGCTGACACATCCTGAAATGTGTCCAGAAAGTGTTAGAAAGAATGGTCATACTGTAATCCCAGTAGTCTGGAAGGCTGAAGGAGAATCACAAGTTCCAGCTCAGCCCTGACAACTTAACAACTCAGACAGAGCCTCTCTCAAAAATTAAAAATTAAAAATAAAAAGGGCTGAGGTTATATCCCACTGTAAAGACCCAAGATTCAATACCCCAGTACTGCAAAAAAAGAAGAACAATGGCCACAACCTTTGTCCTGATAGTCCCCATACCAAACAAGTTAAGGCAGGAGGAGAGTGTGGGTGTCTGAATAAAGAATTCAGGTGAACTTCCTGTCACGTCACCGGTAGGAAGTGGGCTTTCGTAAACTGCCATGCAGCCATTACCCCCACAGCCGAGCTCAACCTTGAATTCTCCACTGGTGTCCTCCCCCACGTCCTGGCGAGTGAGTCAGCCCACAGCCATCCTGCCCCTCTGACTGACTCAGAAGTCTCCCATAGCAGCTGCCACACATTTTTGGGAAAGAAGAGGTGGTGTTGTTGTGAGTCACAAGGGAATGAGAGACAGTGTAAGGTGAAAGGCGCAATCCACATCCCCAAATTACTGCACAAGGAATGGCCACGGGATAGATAGGCAAATTTTACCCTAGAAACTTTTGAAGCAATTAGAAAGCAAACTACTAACTTCTTTTCAGTAACTATTCTTTCCTTGCACACACAATGATAGAGCAAGAAATGTAGCTCTCTCCTGTCCAAATTCCTCTGTGAGTACACTTTCCCACCATCAGCTCCACCCTTATTCCAATGTACGGCTGGACTTCAATTCTGAATCACTGCTTGTAGATTAATTGCAATCAAGGTTTTCTACAATTTTCTTGACCATATGTAGTAGTTACCTTTCTAGAGTCAGTGGTTTCCAAGAGAGCAGATTTTATACAGGACAAGTACAGGTTACAACATTCACACACACACAAGCCAAATGCAGGAAGAGTGCGGAGCATCTACCTATGCACAGGAGATTCGAAAGATCCAATCAAGGGCTGGGAGCCCACAGCAATGTCCTATGTACATCTGTGTCTGCACTAAAATGCTCAAGAACTCTATACTGGAACCAGGATATGAGGCTTGCAGCAGGGATGAAGATCAGAGCTCCGCTGAAGTGAACAGCAGCCATCCCTGATGACAGCAAGGCCCCGCGCTCCTTTGCGATGAGAACAGCTGAGTTCCCTTCAGGAGAACCAGCCACGACAGAACATCTCCTGGGGAACAACTGGCCCCTATCTTCTGCTTCCATTCTCCTTTATGCTGTGTCGGCAATAATCTTCAGGTGGATCCCCTACACCCACCTAGAAGCACTCCAACTCAGTTCAGCTGGGCATCCCTGCTTAAACTGATCATAATAAGTCCACCACACAATTGAATAAGGCTAGACTTAGAATGATCAATTTCAAGACTGAGAGCATAGTATGGTTACTGATACCCAGACAATCTTTAAAAAGTTCAACCCAAACCTGATTTTTAGCAGAACCTATACCAATTCATTCTTTCAGATTTGTAAGCTGTCTTGAAACAATAGCAATATACTGTAATTGTAAGGACAGACAAGGGTGTAGAATTAGAATTTAGTCACTCAGGTATCCATATCAGATTAAAACATTATTGGTAAATCAGTAATCTTGTTAATTTTTCAGTTGCCAAGAAAAGCTTCAGAAAGGGTTTCTTACTGTTATTATTATTGAAGGGGAGACATACAAATTCCACCAACCTGGACCTGATTGGATGCCGCGCATGGGGCCTCAAGGTGGACAGACTGCTGGAGGAGCCTAACACAGGGACTGGCTATCCTGCCCGCTTGCCAAAGCTGGGAATCCTGCCTTTACCTTCTCCTTCCTTTCTATCCTTGGACAGCTTCGGACTTCTCCATGTCTTACTCCCTCCATTCTTAAACAGAAAATGCAAGCACCACCTACCTGGTAGTGTTACGGTGGCTAAGGGTTAAGCATAAAGGGCTAGGCAGGCACATCAAGAGTTGTTTGAAAATGTGCCCTGCAGAAAACACAGAGGCCGAAGGAGGCACACGACCTTTCCAGGACACACAGCAGCAGAACTGAGATCCGAAGCTGCATCTCTGAGCCCCTTGAGCTACAAGCTTGGATGTGCCGATCACCGCGCATCTGGAGCAGTGTGCTGGGTTGATAAGTGTTAAAGCTAATTGGTAAAAATTAATTCAGAACCTCTGCCAAGTTGGAAAGTTTGAGTTTGTCTTGGACTTTTCTTTCTTTTTTTACATATAGGGACCTATAGGGTTAGTGAAATCTTCCAAGGAATTTAAACTTATCCAAATAAAGTTATAGAAGCAGACGCCCTGGGTGCTGGTGTCCATGCTGTGACTGTCAGAGTCCACTTTGCCTCACATGCTCTGAGCCCAGAAAGGGCTCTTCTGTGACAGAGTCATATTTCCATCTCAGTAAATTCACAAGGCCAGCAGGCAACACACAGTATCATTAACTTTAGGCTGCTGTCACGCCCCAGGGTCTCAACAAGTAGTTTCAGACCTATGACTATAGAGACCCCCAACCCCTTCTGGGCACCCATCTCTCTCCTCAAAGGAAGGCATCTTTGACCGGAAGCCAGAAGTTGACTGGGACCAGCTGCTAACCAGACAGACCTGGGTTTTCACCAGCTGCAGGACAGGACAAGTAAGAAGCCTCTGTGGCAAAACAAGTCCCAGAAGCAAGGCCCTGGTGGATATCGTCAGGCCCAGCAAGGCCCCTTCTTCACATGACTCAGGTGAGACAGAGGTATTGGCCCTCACACGCTGGTGGCCTGGGACGCGGCTGGTCACAAAGCTTCACAGGAAACTCCAAATCGCTCTGTGAATCGCTGACAAGGAGGATGCCACGGGTGCCATTTTGGGGTCCAGTCAGAATGGGACTCACTCCCCTACACGTGGTTTTGTGTGACAAGAATAAGCTGATCTCTAATAAGCAGGTTGGGTTTCCACTCGCCCCACCCTCTCCTGACTTCCCAGAAATGCAGGCCCAGCCTTGAGCTCTCTGGGTGAGTGGGCTACCCAGGTGCGAGGCCGCCGTGCCCACATCTGAGGGAGAGGTGCCCACTACACCTTCACCCCAAAGGCATGGCTAGCACAGGGGATTTTAAATGCTGAGCTCTCCGGTTGCCCCAGGAACCAACTTCCCTCCAGACAAACAATGACTTCATTTGGAAAGCACTTTCAGAAAGAAGTCTGCTTCAGCAAGGGCTGCCACATTCTTCTTATCAAGAATCCAGTGACCAGATTCTACATATTTACCTGGTCTCTCAAGTTACCTGTGTAACTGCTGATGAGAGGTCTTGCCAAGAACAACTACAAGGTGGAGAGTTCATAATTGTCGCCGGGCATAGAATCCAAATAAAAAGAAACAAACTCATCTCCTTGGAAATATAAGTACTGATGGAAATATAAGTCACCTTAAAGTACTGTGAAGAGCAAATGCTTGCATAATTTTTAAATGACTCAAAGGTTTTATGTAGACTGAGTTAATGTAAAAACATATACACAGAACAAATTAGGTTAAATAAGAACACAAAATCATATTGCTATGATGGTATAAGATGCAAAAATAATGACCAGGGCTATAGGGAGACATAATTAGATTTCACACTTTCACACTTTCACACTTTATGGGAAACTTTGTGCACAATATATGATGGAAAATAAGTATCTTTAAGAGGAGGAAAGGATGGGGCTGGGGATTATCTCAGGGTTAGAGTGTTTGCCTGGCAAGCACAAAGCCCTGAATTCAATCCCCAGCACCAAAAAAAAAAAAAAAAAAAAAAAAAAAAAAAAAAAAAAAAAAGAGAGAGAGAGGAGAAGAAACGGAGATCTTCTGGGACTATGGAAAGGCAGATACCTGGAATAAGAAACATCAGCTTTGGAAACAGTCAAGGGTGTCTGCAAAAAAGAGGCTAAATTCAAGACACGACCCACGAGATCACCAGAGTGACAGCTTTGGTTCAAAAGATGATCAGCACACACTTCAGGAAGACTACTGTAGGCGTTCTGATGCCAAACATTTATAACGATTTAAAATTGGGGGTTGAACACTACACTCCAATATCATTAAAGAAAACACACACAAATCGGGAAGCCCAAGATGACCCCGATGCATTCAAGTCTCTAGATCGGATGCCGTGTACTGAGTGCCAAGGTTCTCCTGAGGGATGTTATTGTGTTCTCCTCCCCGGTCACTCCAGAAGTCTAATGAAGAATTAGATGGCACAGTGTAGGGTTTCAGATTGTGCTTTCTCGGGTTGGACAGTCAACAACACAAAATGTGGAAGGGAGCAGCTGGCTGATATGCGCAGGTATAACTATCACAGTTAGAAACCATGATGTCAGATCACGGATGGCCTCCTGGTCAGGTATGTGTCCAGGGAGAGCAGGGTTTTGTACAACGAGTGGGGTTTGGACTGGAAGGAGAAGAGATGCAAGAACTAGAGAGGACGCGCCAGACACGGGAGGGGGAGCGAGCCAGAGCTGGTGAGGTGACAGCACACACAGGGGTGCAGGCTGTCTGCAGCCGAGACGCAGTGTGCAGAGAGTTAACTGCTTCAAATTGGTAGGTTGGGGTGAGGAAGTGGGGAAATTTGGAAAATAGAGGCCTTAATGCGCATTGATAGTTTAAGCAGGAAAACATTTGCAGAGGGTTAAACTGGAGAAAAAAGAAACAGTATTTCATAGCTATTCCAGCAACACGGAACAATAAAGAATGGTCCCCACTGAGGGGTGAGAGGCTGGATGTGGGACAGAAAACAGAAACTAATGACGAAACTGTTTTTAAAGGGGAAAAAATTCATTTGTGAGTACTATCTGGATAGAAGTAAAAAGTACAAAAGGCAGGAATTGAGAATGCCGGTGTAGCTATACAAATGGTGGCTTCGGTTGGTGGAGGTGAGAAAGCAAGCCAGAGAGAGGGTGAGGAGTTTGGTTTTGCTGAGGTTGAGCTTAGGATGATGAGGTGCTCAGGTAGAAATGTTTACTTAGATGGCCAAAGAAAAGCCTATAGATAAGTGAGAGCAAGGTTTGCAGTCATCAGGGACATTTTTCTACAAGTTTTCTAAGGGCCTGGGACAGGGATTATTCTAACTTTTTGTTTCCTGAGGAATTCTTACTTCATTTTTTTAAATTTTATTTTAATGGTACATTTTAGATGTAGATATTGATAACATTTATCATAGGGAATTTGTATGGAATTCTTACTTCAAACCACATGCCAAGTGTTTCCTGTTTCCACAAACAGAGGAGAGAGGTACCAGCCAAGACCGGTGGACCTAAAACCCCTTTCAGAAGCAAACCCTTCCATCCATGGTGCACCAGGGACCAGGAAAAGCAAAAGGAACCACTCTCAGGAAAAAGGTGACCCACCCAGAATTTTATCCCTGGAGTGGGCACGACTAGCAGTAATGGGAAGAGGACGGGAGCCACCCAGGAGCCAAGTCAGAGCTGGGGAGCAGGGTCAGAGTCAGCCCGGGCGGGGCTAGGGGATCCCCAGGGGCTGGGTTAAGAGCCCAGGAACAGCCGGTCTGAATCACGGTGCACAGCTCGGTTACGCGACAGCCCTGCAGAAACCAGTGGGCAGTGCAGAAACCAGCCCAGCAGGGCCAAAGGCCAGAGAGGCAGCTTGGAATCAGGACGGCCAGGCTCGGCCAGCTGGGCTGTGTTGACACTGAGGACGTGTCCCCAGGTCACTAGGGCACGTGCTGACTCATCCATAAGGAAACCATGCTGAGCGCCCACTATGGGCCACGAGGCACCAGCTGAGAAGAGGAAAAGGCCCCATCCCTGTCTGAACACTGTGTGCTCTGTGAAGGAAACTCCCTGCCTGCCGGAAGGTCCTCTCCGTACCCTCTCACTGCGCAGATGCTGTGCCGGGACCCTCGGGCCTCACACTGGGTCCGCGCCCCCATCCTGTCACGCCCTGGCCTGCCCTCCGTCCCCAGGTCTGCAGCAAGGAACCGAGAGGGAAACCTCTGAGTTTGGTGACACGAGGGCCCTGACGACCCTGCAAACTTGTTTCTGAGGGTACGAGGCCACACACCAGGTTAGAAAGGCTCGTGGAGAGAATTCATGAGAATTGTAAGAAAATGCTTTTTACTTGATTGCAACAGTCAGATCCATCATGGAAATTTCAAAGAAATAAGAAAAAAAAGTCTACATAAAGAATAAACCCCCCCCAATTCTGCCATCCAGAATTAACAACTGTTAATATCCCGGGTAGTTTCTCTCCTTTTATGCGTAACGCTGTGGCTAAAAGTGCAGAGTGTGGAGCAAGCCTGCTGGGTTTGAGATCTTGCTGTGATATATCCCCAAGAAAGTGGAACACAAACGTGTGCACACACACACGTGTGCACAGATGCCCACGGCGCCAGGACGCCTCGTAACCCCAAAGTGCTGATGCCTGGAGATGCACTATGATGTACATCTATGTGGCAGGACATTATTTAGCAATAAAGAAGTAGGATCTGTCCTACGGGCTGGATTAGCCTGGAAAACATCCTGCCAGGTAAAAGAAGCCAGAGACACAAGGTCACTTATCCCTGATGGCATTTGCAGTTGTGCCCCAAATAGGCAAATTCAGTGATGAAAGTAGATTGGTGGCTGCTGCAGGGCAGGGTGGGGAAAGTGGAACGCGACTTATGGAGATGCGCTGCTTTCTGGAATAATGAAAATAGTGTGTAATTGTATAGTGGTGGCCGTTGTGCAACTCAGCGTTTATACAGAAATCAACTGAATTGCTCCTCACAAGGGTGAGTTTTTGGTCTATGAGAATTATAGCTCAAGAAATTGAGAGAGAGAGAGAGAGGAGAAAATAGAAAGAGAGAGAAGGAAGGGAGGGAGGGAGGGAAGGAAGGAAGAAGGAGAATCTAGCTTGAGCCCTGACTATGTGACCTGGGACAAATGATCTCTGTGTGCGTCACTTTCCTCATCTGTAAAGTGGATACAGTAACCACTCACCAGTTTGTTGCAAGAATTAAATAAGCTCAAGTATGAAAAGGGTTTAGCGGAAAGCCTGACGCATAGTGCTAGACATGCTTCAGGTCTTATTAGTAATATTAGATGGAGAAGGAGACGTATCTCTTATTTAGCTTACATCCTGCACCAAGTAAACTTACGTATTAAGATTTTCCATAACAAAAAAGCTTAGTAAACACTATTTTAAATGCCGCATCATCACCTTTAGTCAACCATTCCTCCGATGTTGGATATTTAGTTTTAAGTCCGTGGTCACTTAAGTTATGCTAACTTCGTGTGCACAGGTTCATTTTTAAGCCTTCCCTTAGCCCAGGTGGGAGATGCTGTGGGAGCCGCCTGGCCGGGGACTCTGATGTCCCCATGTGGGGCTCCCCGTGTTCCTGAGGCTCCTGCACATCCCCAGTTCGTGCCTTCCGTATCCCTTGCTGATGAACAGCAGACCATAACCTTCGTTTTTGTTTGTTTGTTCTTTATTTCCCATTTTCATTTTGCATTAGTCCGTGTTTGCCGTACATACGGATTCCCTTCCTCCTGTCGAGTGGCTGCGGGTACAGGACACATCTCAGTTCTTTTTACCTCCCCTTCCACTCCACGCCACCACCACCTCCCTCTCTTGATCCCCTTCCCATGCACAAAAGCGCCGTCTCTCTATTTCGTATTATCTGTCTTTTACTTTGCTCGTTATTTATATTTGGGCTTTTCATAGTAGAGAAACCATGCAGCATTTAAGCTCGTGCGTCACAATTTTTTCAAACTGCACTCAGCTGAGTGCCACTGAGGTTGAAGTGTTTTGACAAATCTTTTTTATTTTTTGGAGGGGCATCTATCCATCGAGTTCTCAGAAAAAGTAAGGAGCCTAAGTTTTCTCTTAGCCCTCCCGGAACATGTACGTCTTGCTATTTTCATAAAATGCAGTTGAACAGGAGGAAGATGTTGGCAGGAAATTGAGCGCTGACCCACTTCTGTCACTCGCGACCCAGGTCGGCATTGAGGTGTTGAGATGGTTGCAGGGGACATTTTTCCTCTTAAAAAATCAAGTTCCGGTTTCTGCTTAGCTCTGCCCTGCTCACCGTTAGAAACATTAGACTGTGTCTTGATAGCATGGAAGTCTGACCCGCAAGAAGTAAATTTCTGCGTGTGATTTCTCATCTCAATGCGAGGCCTAACCCAGGAAGTGAAAACATTGAGTTTTTATTTTTTTTTAATTGTAGTACATGTTTGTAGTCAACATGATTACATGCATTATAGGGAGCTGGCGGGTGTACACAGCACATCCTAATTCTTTCTGTCCCCCTCCCCCCGCCCCCTTCTTTCATTGCAAGATCCCCTCCCATTTACCAGAGCACCACCCCACTGTTGCCTATCGTCTCTTTTCTTGTTTATACTTTGGGTTTCTCAGTACGAGAAGTGATGCCATATTGAGGTCTACATGTCTGGTTCATTTCACTTAACATTTGACCTGAGTGGGCTTTGGACAAATGTCCTTGGCTGGCACTCCGCCTTCCCCAACATGCCCAGGGCAAGCCCTGCGCTCCTTAAATGTGTGCCACTGTCCCGCTGACCTCTGTTCCCTAGGACTCCCCCGCAGTGCCAGGTGAGTGCCCTCACCTTCAATCAGCCTTTAGATAACTCTCACCACCCGGCCTGACCACGATGATTTCAGGGCGCGTGCGTGTTTTATTGGTGCACCTTATCGGTGCACAACTGAGATGTGTGAACAGCAACATCTCGCTGATAGAGCGCTGCGCTCTTCTAATTAAAACACTTGCCGACTTTTATTAAGCGAGGAATGTTTGTTTAGCAACTCAGAGTTTTATGATCTGTGATACAGGGTTCAGAATCACATTTCCATGGACTTCCAACCGCCAAGCCAGCTTAGAAGAGGCAGAGGTTTGTTCGCAAGAAACAATGACCGCTTGGTACCAGGCAGCATGTAGCAGGGGACAGGATTTGGGAGCGAGGCCAAAGAAGTGCATGTGGTCACCCCTTGGGAAAGCAAATGTGTATCTGAAAGCAAGTTCTGCTAATAGGTTTTCACCAGTTTCCTTGGCTTTTTTATTTTTGTGTTTGGCACCCCCACCTTTCCTCGTTGAGAACACAGGTTGGAGGGGACTAGGAGCGGGTACTGTTCCAATGACAAAAGGAGAATTGCTAGAAGAGTCGGGTAAACCAAACAAAATGCGCTCCTTCTCCACAGATGTCAGAGAGGGTAGTGAACTGAACTTGTCATTACTGGATCCTCCATTACAGTGCAGCTCTGGATGTGAAGCCTCAAGTAACAAAGCAGCCATACACATGTGGATTCATTTGACCTGGACATCGTAACTACTCTGAGCCCAGCACTGCGCCAGATGAAGAGGATTCAAAGCATCCCTTCAGGTGCCGTCTCCCAGTGAGCATGGGACCGCCGAACCAGACCGCGGACGCAGACTAGTGTGACTCCAAACATTTGAAGCTGCTTTTCATGGGCAGCTGCTGCAGTGTCATTAAAGATCCGCGTCTCCCTACTAGCTGTATGCAGGAAACAGCAGAGATGTCCGAGTCCCAGCTCCAACTCGCCAAAGGAAAAATACGGGGGAGGAGTGGCTGTCTGCACTTTTCAAAGCATCTTTGAGGAATTCTGGTGTGGAATTGAGTTGAAAGTCTCCTCTGGGGAGACGAGGGGGAGATAAATGAAATAAAGGATTCGGCTGGGGCTCACCGGCAGGGAGGGCTGTGGATGGCACTCTGCCCAGGCCTCACATGCTCCTTGACACGGGAGCTACGCAGGATGGCAGAAACCAGGAGCCACAGGGCGGGGTGGGGAATGGGGGCTCAAAGCCCCTCATTCCAGACCAACCAAGGAGTAAACGTGGCACATAGCGCCCAGTATTTCCTAACTCAGATCTGACTGCTAGATGAGAAAGAAGGCCAAAGTTTCCAAGAGAAGTATAGAAGATGAATACGTTCTTCCTTTGTCCTTTTCAGCAGATGCTACAGTAAGCTTGTTGTGATTTTAAAATTAATTTCCTTTATGTCAAAGGTCCAAACAGAAACCCCTGAATGTACAGTCAAGATCACTGCTTCCTTCATGTGGCCAACTCCTGCTTGTCCTCTGGACATGGACTCAGAGGGGACAGCCCCGACTCCCACGCTGCTCAGAACCCTCTCTCCTGTCCTCCCGCCGTGTCCTGTGTGTCCCACCTCGTAGCCTCTCTCTGTAGCAAAATACCTGGCACACACAGCTCAAAGGAGGAGAGGGTGGCTAGTCCGTGGTCAGCTGGCTCCAAGGCAGAAACATGGGGACCGAAGAGTGTGGCAGAGGAGAGCTGTCCACCACGCAGCTGGCAGGAAGCCGAGAGAGCGGGAGGAGAGATAGAGAGGAAGGGGCAGGCAGGGACCAGACATCGTCCCCGAGGTCAGGCCTCCAGGATCCCCTCATCCAATTAGCCCCCAGCTCCCAGTGAGCCCACTGGGCTCCCAACTCATCAGTGATTCACCCACATGATGAAGTTGGAGCCCTTGTGCGTGACCCATCCAGCTGTTCAAATCCCAGCAGTTGGAACCAGCTTTCTACACAAAGAGGCTTTGGGAAATCCTGGATCCTGACCGTAACAGCTCTTAAAGGTGAAGGCTTCCTGAATCCACTTTGGACACTCAGACTCTGCCACAGAGCCTGGCACAGAAAAGTCATGGAATGAATGGAGGGAATGGAGGGAGGGAGAGAGGGAGGGAGGGAGGGAGGGAGGAAGGAAGGAAGGAAGGAAGGAAGGCAGGAAGGAAGGAAGGAAGGGAGAAAGAAGGAGGGAGGGAGAGAGGGAGGGAGGAAGGAAGGAAGAAGGAAGAAGGAAGGGAAGGAGGGAGGGAGGGAGGAAGGAAGAAGGACAGAGTGAGGGTAAGAAGGGACGAAGAGGGGAAGAAAGGGAGGAAGGATAGAGGGAAGAAGAAAAGTGGAAATTTCTTTTGGAGATCATTGTCATCAGCTCTCCAATCCCTGGAGCTGAAAGATAAAAAAAAATACGGTGCAAAATAGCTATTTCTATATGAAGAAGGAGGAAAAATCGCTAGGATTATAGCAGTGTCGAAGTCTCCTACACATTGTCATGTATTACTGCAGAGAAATCTCTCGTGATTCCAGAGAGACACTTTGTGCGCAGACAAGGACGGAGAAGACGGGACAACAGCGCCCCCCAGAGGCTCGGGCAGGCGCGCTCGGGAGCACCCCGCCAGGGAGCGAGCCGCAGGGGCAGGCCGGTGGCGCGGGCGGCGTCGCACAGCTCTGCGATTCGCATCTGAGCGCCGGAACCAAAGAGCCTCCAGGAACCCAGATGCAAGCAAATGAACGTATCCCGCCCAGGCCGCGGGACGCATCGGAGGCGCCTAATTTTACCGCCGGAAACTGAGCGGCTGCGTCGGGCCAGCCCCTTGCACCCCGCGGGCGCGCCTCCGTCCGGGCGGGGACCCGCTTTCCACGACCGGCCCTCTGCGGCTGCCACCGCCGGCCCGTGTGCTCCGCCCGCCGCACCAGCGCGCCTGCCTCCCGGGCCGACGCGGGCCGCCGACTCCTGCGGGGGCGCCGCCTGCCGGGCTCCGGCTCGGCCCCGGGGTCGCTGGGGCGCGCTCACCGGCCCGGAGGCCCGTGCAGTCCTGTCTGGATGCGGGCGCGACGCTCCGCCCCTTCCAGGCCTCGGGTCCCACATCCACACGTGTTGCATACGCCTACGTAGCATATATGCATGTATTATGTTATTATGTGCGTGTGTTATATATGCACATAGTGCATGGATGCATGTATTATACATGTGTGTTACGTGTGTATTATATATGTGTATCTAGTATACATGTGTATGTGTTATATACATATGCATTATGTATGTGTTGTATATGTGTACCATATGTGTATCTGATATATGTATGTGTTATGTTTGTATTATACCCGTGCAAATATGCATGTAGTATGTATATATGTATTATATAGAGATTATATGTATATATTATGTATGTATTATACATGTATAAATTATATGTGTATGGTGTGTATGTTATATACGAATGTGTTACATATGTAGGTATTATGTATATGTATATGGATATATTTTTTCCTTCTGGTACTAGGAAATAAAACCCAGATCCTCGCATATGCTGGGCAAGTGCTATGCCACCAAGCCACATCTCTGTCCCTTTTTGCTTTGTCGTATTTTGAGACAGGGTGTCGCCCAGTAGCCCAGGCTGCCCTGGCCGCGCCGTCCTCCTGTCTCAGCCTCCCCGTGGCTGGGTTCAGAGTTGGCCCATGGGAGGGAATGAGGTCACAGGGCGCACCCTGGAGAAGGAGGTGGGGAGCCTAGGCCCTGCTTTTCCTTGCCTTTCACGGCCCTGATGAGAGCAGAACGGCCCCTCCACCACGCACGCGCACCGTGATGCTCTGGGCCCCACAGGGCCTGCAGGGCGTGGACTGAAACCTCCCAAAGTGAGCCAAAATAAACCTCTCCTCCTGCCAAGCGGATCCTCTTGGATGTCTGGTCACAGTGACGGGAAGCTGACGAACACGGTTGGATATAAGAGTCTTCCGTGGGAAGATGAGATTGAGCGGGAAACTGAGTTGCTCTGTGAATGACTTCAGGCACACACCATGCCAGGACGTGGGGAGGAGCGAGAACCAAGGCCCCAAGATGCGCCCGGCACTGGTGTGATCGCAAGAGGGCCGTGGGGGACCCCGCAGAACCTGCTTTGTGTGGTCCCGGCGGGTGCGAGCAGCGGTGGCCGCGGCGGGGGAAGGTCTGCGTGCTGTCTGATCTTCGGGCTGGGGTTAGGGTTCATCACGTCAGGATCCTGTAGCTCTGCTAGCTGAATGGGTTGTAAGGGGGCCCGGAGGGAGACACAGGCCATTGCGAGGGTGGGTAGAAGGGCAAGGAGCCCTGCAACAGATGAATGGATGAAGAAAGTGTGGCGTTTACACGCAGGGAACACTACTCTGTCATAAAGAAGGATAGGCATGAGTCATTTGCAGGAAAGTGGCTGCACCTTGAGACCATCTGTTAAGTGAGCTAAATCAGACACACAGCTAAAATATTGCATGGTATCTCTTATGTGAGACTCTCAAAGTATAAACAAAAGATGACAGGAAATATGGAGAACTTTTTCAAGTGGGAAGAGGAACAAGAGACAGAAGGGAGGGAAAGGGGATAAAACAGAAAGAACTGAAGGAAAAATGGAAACAGAGCTTTTGCAAATGGGATGGGGACCACGAGTTTGAGGGAGCAAGGAAGGAGGGGGGAAGGGGAAGTAAAATGAATGAGGGTTTGTTATGTGCATGCACCAACGCCACGTGACAAATGTGATCGTTCTGTGTTGCAGACGCAGACTAAGAAAAAAAGAGAAAGAGCCAGAAGAGTGGGAAGTTGACCTGGCTGGAGGCCTCAAACGGTCCAGGGCTGGCAGGAAGCTTTGCTCCCTTCTCTCTCTCGCTTTCTGTCTCTCTCTCCCTCTCTGTCCCTCTCCCCGCCTTACCTGCGTCTTGCTTCCCCTCACCAAGGTGATGCTTCTGCAGCAGCTGGGCACCCGCAGCTCCCTCTCAGCCTTGGGCTGGCAGCAGCAGCGCCTTCTCCCTCTGGATTCTGGGGGCGGGGGGGGGCAAACTCCATCCAGAGTCTTTGCCACTTTTGGGGCACAGCTGAGCACCGGCCCTCAGTGTTGTTCAACCAAGGAGCTCATTTCACGGTTCTCTGAGTGGCTTCTGAAGTGATCTTTAAACTAAGGCGTGGCAGATAGAGGCTCCATTAGCCTTTCCTAAAGGGAAAGAAGACGGGGACTCAGAGAAGGGCCGCCAGGGATTTTGTTCATTTGGTAGCAGCACTAGAGATTGAGTCCAGGGCCTTCACACTGAGCTATATCCCCAACCTTTTTGGTTTTTTGTTTTGACACAGGGTCTCTCTAAATTGCTAAGTTGCCCAAACTGGGCCCAAACTTGCAGTCCTCCTGCCTCAGCCTCCTAGAAGGCCAGGATACCCAATGTGCACCGAGCTGGGCTCCACCGGTTCTGAAAAGAATTCCATTTACAAGTCTCACAGCCACAGCCCTTCCCAAAACACTCACTCATCTTTGACCCCTTTTACAGCCCTAATCTAACCGAAGTGGCCAAAGGTTTGGGGCTAGGCTCTCTCTGAGGCCGTGGTGCATGTAAACGTCCATATGGAGCGTGGGAAGTCGGCCTCACCTTCACAGATAGCTGACACCATTTGCATGGTGCTGTCAGTGAGGCTGGAAAAGCCAGGTCCCAGCAGAACTGTCTTCCTGCTGTGTGCATTTTATGACCTGCCCCTCCTCTTGGTTAACCCAGTAATTACCAATTTTCATCACCTGACTCACAGACCTTGAAGCGACACAACCACAAATGTACCCACGAGACCAGGGATTGAGGTAAAGGGACCATCTTCAGGCAACGTTGTGCCTACCTGACTCCCATCCCCATTCATCCCCGGGGCTTCTGCACCTGCTCCCTCTGCTCTCCTGGGACACTCCTGCCCCCTGGCAGCATCCACATCCTGCCGAGTGGCACACACACCCCAGTCCAGCTGTTGGGTGCTTCCCTTTCATAGTTCACTCCCTCGAGGGTGTTTGTCTCATTTAGTCATTGTGGTCTTAAACCTCAATAATATGAGCACAGGAGGGGTTATCAAAAAACATGGTGAAAGTTTAAATTTAAAATTTGAACGATTTTTTGCAGCGGAAGACATGTTACCATTAGGCACCCTCAAAATAACCCTCCTTGCTTCAAGTACACTTAGCCCATCGTTCCTGCTGCTTTCTGAAGTAGCTCAGCGAGTCCTCTTTCATGCTTGTCTTTAGTCGTGCTGTTGTGGCTGCACTGATTTAAGACTTTTATCTTTCACGGCCATGGGGACTTTGGGGAAGGGCCAAAGTCTCACAGTCCCAGATGCAGTGAATAAGATAGGTGAGGACACACCATCGGGTCTTTACAAGCCCGCCTTTCCACCGGGTGGCAATCAGCAGCACCGTTCACTGTATTTTTTATCACCTTGCAGAAAGATACTCATGAAAGAGGGCTCCAGAAGTGCTCCAGAAAGTGCCAAGAATGACGAGATAAAAGGGGGAAGGTTTTGAGGGGGATTCATGGCAATATGTCTTTTTCTGTAGTAAATTTTTAAAATTTAATCCTTCACCATACGTTTTGATGGCACCTTGTATTTAGTGATTCTATTATCTATGCTTCAAGTAATCTCTGCTATAATAAAATAAATATTTTGTCTGAAATTAACACGAATGTCACATCTCAATTCCGAGACCATTATCTATTTGCACCTTATCTCTTACTGTCACCATTTAAGATGTTAGAAAGGAGGTTATCTAGGTTGTTTCCAAGACTGAGCTATTACAAATTGTGTTGCTATGAACATGGTGGTGCATGCGTCCTTGTGGTATGACGATTTTAATTCTTCTGGGAGGATCCCCAGTAGGGGAATAGCTGGGTCAAATGGAACCTCCAGTTGTAGTTTTTTGAGGAATCTCCATATTGATTTCCACAGTGGCTGGACCAGTCTACATTCCCACCAACAGTGGAGGAGTGTTCCTTTTTCCCCACAGCCCCGCCAGCATTTGTTATTGGTTGATTTTTCCATATACGCGGTTCTTTCTGGAGTGAGG
>PVJO010024223.1:0-24717 GCA_004026905.1 Hystrix cristata | reverse complement strand
GTTCACTGTATTTTTTATCACACCTCATAAAGACACAAGAGGACTTCCAGAACTGCTTCAGAAGGTGGCAAGAGCAATGGGATACGTGTGTTCAAAGCCAGGGGGATTATTTTGAGGGGATTAATGACTGTGCCTTTACAGTACTAATTTTTAAAAATTTAAACATTCACTGTATATTTTGGTCACACCACATATATATTATGACTTCTATTTGAGCAGGGATAATTCCATCTTAGTTTTCATTCCTCCTATCCCCACATCCTTCACTATTAGGTACCCTTCCACCTGGCCATGGACATTTCCAGACATCTAAGAGCATCCATCCATTCTTCCCTCTCACCTGGAGCCCCCCAGCCCTCTCAAAAGCCACTCACAGCCCTGAGGGTCCTCAGCAGCTGGGAGTAGGAGAAGCAGAGGAGGGAGAGAGGCACAATGAAGGGGAACCAGATGTAGTACTCACTGCGACATGTGGTGCCCACTGTGTAACAGTCAGGGCCACAGGAGTGCTGCAGTTCCTCGGGGATGTATCTGCAAAGGACCAAGCACTTGCTCAACTCTGGGCTCTTCAGAGGAGTTTGTAGAGTGACAGCTGAGACTCCTGGATTGTGTTCTCCACTTAGAACCAGGAGAATGTCAGAAGGCTTCAGGCAGGCAGATTTTTTTTGCTTTGTTCTTTCCAGCAGAAGCTGCAGTAATTCCAACTGCAGAGTAAATGCTGACACTTATCTCCCACAGCCCTTTCATTTTGCCTACTCCACCAAAGACTAAAAGGTTATTCCCAACCTCCATTTCCACCCACATCAACCTGAGCTCCTAGTTAAGTCAGCACCACTCCCTTGTGTGCTCGCCAGCTCCAGCCGAAGAAAGGTGGGGTACCCATGACCCAGGTTGCCAGGACCACCATCAGTGCATGCTTGGAGTTGAAGCAGAAGTTGCCGAAAGGCTTACAGATGACAAGGTAGAGCTCAAAGGCCAGGAAGGCCAGTGACCAGCCTGTCACTAGACCTGTGGCAAAATGTGAAAAGAATGGGGTGGACAGCAGAGTAGAGTACAGATGGAGTAAAGCACACCCAGAGAGACAAGGTTGGACCTAATGTTTAGACAAACATTATTTGGGCCAAACTTCTTGTCTGGGCTTAGGGGGCCCTTCCACCCCAAAAGTCTGGCCCCTTGCTCCAGTCCTGCAGTAAGTGTCCTTCACCTCCCCATAGTCCCCTTCCCCTCAAATACCTGCCACGGAGCCCAGGAAGCCCTCCAAAGCACAGACATGGCGGCCAAAGACGAAGTATCCACGACGGCTGGCAATGAAGACAGTGAAGACAGAAGATGCTGAAGAGGAAGCCCTCCAGGGACACATTGATCAGAATAGTTGAGTGGCTGCTGCTTTGTACTGCAGTGTGGCCACCAGTACTATGGCACTGAGTGGTGTCCCTACAAAGAAGACAAAGCCCATAAAGGTTGCCTGGAGCAATGAAGGCCCAGACAAGAGCAATGTGGTACTGAGGCCCGTCCCATGGTTGCACCAAGGAGGTGTTCTCAAACAGATAAAAGTTCTCTTCCCCTGACATTTTGTTTCTAGGCTGCTCCCAGTGCCCCTCCAGTCCCTCTTATAGGTTATCCTTCTACCACATCCCCTCACCGCAGAATCCCTCCTCCAAAGACATATTTGGGCTCTGAATGAGCCTGTCTCTGAAGGACAAAGTCTGGGATTACAAATCCCTAAGCCTCCACCTAAAACTTCTTTTGTGGTCCCAAAGCCGATTGTATATTCTTCGGAGGATGAAAGATTGGGGTCAAAGAACCCGGACATGCAATGCTAGGAGCTGGAGTGAGTCTGTGGGCTCTCTGAGGTCTGGGAGATCCTGACCCACAAGCAAGGTGATTTTGCCTTTTTTTCCTTTTTGGCCTCCAGGTGGAGCTATAGAAGGTAACCACCCTTTGGCTTCTGGCACAACCGTATCCCTGAAAGTTTCTGGACCTCAACCCCAGGCTATCGTGGGGAGCACCCGAAGAGCACCTTAGTAGTCATCCTTTGTGGAATAGGACAGAGGCAACTTGCCAATGCCTAGAAGTCTGGGGCATCCCTGAACCAGACTGCCTCCATTTCTTTGTATTGGACGAAGCCAGAGTGTAACTTTCCTACTCAGACCTCTACCTGAGTTGAGGTTGGTTTTCTCACTATGCTCACATCAGTCACATGCATGCTGACCCCTGCCTTTAATTCAGCAGAGCCCAAGTTGCCACCATCATCCTCCTGTCCATTCAGGTCCTGCCTGGTCCCTCCAAAGACCTCTTCTGGGCAACCATCTCGTGGCACCAACTCTGTGCCAAGCCCCACCCACACCAGGACTCACCACTACACTTTAGCCTATCTGAATGCATGGACGTATCTTCTTCTCTGCCCAGTAGAATGTAGAGAGGTAAGCTGAAAGTGAAATTGGAAAGTGAAAAGATGATCCAGTACCGACAGAATAGTTTACTGGAAGAATCCCCAGAGGTATCAAATTATGAACTCTGGGCAGAATATTAAAGACAACTACTTGAAAGCACCTGAAATATCCAAAAGGCAGAAACAAAGGCACTCGACTCCTGTTGCCTTTTGGGGAGGGTTGTTGTTGTTTGCTTTCTTTTGTGGTACTGGTGATTGAACCCACTGATTTCATGTTGAGCTCCATCCCCATCCCTTTTTTTATTTTTTATTTTGTGGCAGAGTCTTGCCAAATTGCTCACTCTGGGCTGGAACTTTTCATCCTTCTGCCTCACCCCCCCAGACTGATGGGATTACAGGCCTATGCCACCACAAATGAATGGGACCACTTACACTTAAATGGATTTTTTTCCTCAGGAAACTTACAGTATGAATGGTGAGGACAGCTGGAACTCCAGCAGAAAGTCCAGCTTGGTTTTAAGAGTCAGGGAACAAATTTCTGAATTCTAGAGCAGCAGAAAATTAAAAGATTTCCTGGAATGAAGAAAGCTACAGAATGAGAAGTCTTAGCTGAGCATGACGGCACACACCTGTAATTCAAGCACTCTGGGAGTGCTTGAGGCAGGTGGATCACGAGTTCAAGCCCAGCCTGGGCAATTTAGCAATTTAGCAAGGCCCTGTCTCAAAAAATGTAAAAAAGGGCTAGAGACGTTGTTCAGTGAAAAGGTCTGGGTTCAATCACCAGTACCTCAAAAAAAGAAGGGGAAGCCTTAAAATCTGCTTGTAAACTTCCATGCAATGATGTCTGACTGCCGCACTATAAATGGAGGGATCTCCAGGAAGCCCAGATAAAAAGCAATAGCTGGAGGTCTGAAAAGGCTGAGCAAATTTTGACTGCTACCCACTGCAGCAGAGAAGAGTCTGAGTGGGAATCTCACTGACTTAGAGCTAGGTAAATATTTAGGCTTTCCATTTATAATTCCCCCAAAGCCACCACTGTAGGATTAAAATCTTATCCAGAACTAAAGATTTACCCTGAGATTAAGGGCAAAAGCCCAAACTGACACAACTATAAACGATAAGACTAAACCTCAACAAGCTCAAGGTGACCAAGCCAGACATGGCACATATCTGTAATCCTAGCACCTGGGAGACTGAGGCAGGAGGATCACTGTGAGTTTGCGGCCAGCCTGGACTATATCTAGTGAGTGCAAGGCTGGCCTGAAATACATAGTGAGAGCCTATCTCAACCAAAAAAAAAAAAAAGAATTATTTCAAGGTGACCAACTAGCAATTTAACTGCCCATTAAAATGAAAATCAACAATCCTCAGTGGAAGATAATGATACAGTCTGACATGTACTATCTATGATGTCTAACATACTATAACAAATTAAAAGGCCTATGGAAAAATGCAAGCCACAGCCAAAAGAAAAAAGCAGTCAATAGAAACAGACCCTAAGATGACCCAGAAATTGGTACCAGCACAAACGAATTTAAAGAGCTATTATAAATATGTTAAAGGGCCAAAAGGAAAAAAAAAAGAAAAAAAAAAGATCATCATGAGTTAACAGATCTCAGCAGAGGAATAGGAAGAATAAAAAAGAACCAAATGGAAATTCCAGAATTGAAAAGTGTGGAGAACTCAATTAACTCAACTAATAGCAGATTGGAAAACATAAGAAAGGATCAGTTGGGCGTGGTGTCACTCAGGAGGCCAAGGCAGGAGGATCGCCATGAGTTCAAGGCCAATTTGGGCTAATAGTGATTTTGAGACCAACCTGAAATACATAGTGAGACCCTGTCTGAAAATAAAAAGTGATCTTGAAGACTAAAGAATAAAAAGGTATCTGGAAAGTTCTCAGACTCTTATAAAGTAGCAACACATATCTAAATATCCCATGGGTCAAAATACAAATCATAAGGGAAATTTGAAAGAATTTGAGCTAATAATAACTATAAAAACAATATATTGAGATTTGAGAGATGCAGCTCAACCAGTGCTCAGGAAGAAATTTATAGCTTTAAATATTTATATTAGGAAAGAAGAAATGCTTAAAATTTAACTTTATCCCAGCCCTCCTCCAAAAAAGAAAAAATTTAAACTTCCACCTTAAGAAGCTGAAGAAGGAAAAAAAAAAAAAAAGCTGAAGGAGAGAAAACTAAACCCAAAATAAGGATGAGGGTTTATGTCTGTGGTAGAGCACACGCTTAGCACACGCAAAGCCTTGGATTTGATTCCCAGCCCTGAAAAACATAAATAATCCCAAAATAAATAGAAAGGAGGTATAAAGGTAAGAGAAGATAGCAACGAAAATGAATTAAAAAAATAGAGAAATCAATGAAACCTGCAGCAAAATGAAGCAGGGCTCTCTGGTCAAGCACTTCCTCCTCAGAAACTGAGTGAGCATTAGTTTTCTAGCCCCCTCATGGCAGGAATTCACCCCCCACCACCTGTAAGATTCATGGAGTTTTTTCGTTTTTTGTTTTTTGTTTGCTTATGCTGGGGATGGACCGCTGGGCCTCTCACATACCCTGCAAGTGCTCTATCACTAAGCTACATCACCAGCCCCTTTTTAACATTTTTTCATTGATATATCATAATTATATATATTCATGGGATACAGTGCATTAGTTCCACACATGTATACAATGAGTAATGATAAAGGCAGGGCAATTAGCAAATCCATCGCTCAAACATTATTAATTGTGTTGGAAATGCTCAAAATCCTCTCTTCTAGCTGTGCTGAAATATATAATAAATTGGAAGCTTGGAGGGTTTTTGTTTGGTTGGTTGGTGTTTTGAGAGAGACGGGGTCTCACTGGATATTCTAAGCTGGCCTTGAACTCACTATAGCCTGCCTGTAGCCCACACTGGCCTCAAACTCACTATAGCCTGCCTGTAGCCCACACTGGCCTCAAACTCACAGTGATCCTTTTGTTTCAGCCTCCCAAGGGCTGGGGTGACAGGTATGTGCCACCATGCCCAACATAATCTGTATGGTACTCTCTTCTCTTTAACTGCATTTTTGTGCCTGTTTACCAGCCTTCTCTATCCCCACTTCTGCCTACCCTTTTTGGCCTCTGATAACTACTATTTTATGCTCTACTTTTACAAGATCACCTCCTTACCTTCCATGTATGAGTGAGAACATGTGGTATTTGTCTTTCTGTGCCTGGTTTATTTCACTTAACGCAATGTCTTTCAGGCTCATCCATGTTGCTGCCAACTACAGGATTTCATTTTTTTTTTTTTTTGGCAGAACAATAGCCCATTGTGTATATATACCACATTTTCTTGTTTGTTTGGGTGTTTTTTGTTTGTTTGTTTTTAGTGCTGGGAATTGAACTCAGAGCCTTGTGCTTGCAAGGCAAACACTCTAACCACTGAGGTAAATCCCCAGCCCCTGTACCACATTTTCTGTATTCACTCATCCATCGACGACACTTAGGTTGATTCCCTATCTTGGCTACTGTGAATAGTGCTGCAGTAAATGTGGGAGTACAGATACCTCTTTGACATACACATTTCCTTTCTTTTGGATATATACTTTCTAGTGGAATTGCCGTATCATCCACCATCAGCATTTTGTACATTCCTAGGTACTACAAAAGAGGCAGATATGTTCCAAAAGTAATCAGAATTTTGGACTTTGGAAAGAGTCTCAGAAATTTGCCAGTGAGGAAACTGAGGCTCATGGAGTGCTTGTTGTCACCCACAGAGGGGCTTGGACAGGACCAGGGCAAGCCCCAGCCTCCCCTTTGTTGTGGCCACTATCCCAGGTCTGAACCTGTCCGGACTTTTTTGGCAGCTGTGGACACTGTGGACTCACAGTGAACTTACAGTCAATACACACTGGGTCACATGAGTGCATCTGTGGCCACAGGCCAAGTGCAGGCCTTGTGTGGACCCTGAATCTCATCTTGCTGGATCTCATCTTGCTCATCATTCCAGCTTGGCCAGACCCTGTGGAGTCTCACCAATGTGTTGACTTCGCATCTTGACTCTGGCCACCTCCCAAATACACAACTCACAAATCCTCCAAGGGAGGGACGAGCTTGCTAGAAGGAAAACTCTGAGCGTGTGTGCTTCAGGATACTCTGCCTCTGAGGTTCATATCCCCCCTGGCTGGTGCTGCTGGTGGCTCTTCTCTCACACTGCTTTCAGATGTTGTCTCACAGCAAGCAGTCAGATAACAGGCTCTATTCTTCCCCTTTTCTCTGGAGGACAAAAATAAACCTCAGCCTCAGCACAAGTATTTGTCAAAAGGTGCTTTACCAGCACAGGAAGCAATGGATACTGGGACCTTCTTCCCATAGTTTTCCTACACCTGTTGGTTTCTCTGCTTCCAGGCAGAGGAACAGAGGAAAGCTGTAAGGCCTGTTAACTGTTAGGGATTACTGACTCAGCCAAAACTGAAGATAGAAATGACCTTATTCCCTAAGAACACACTAATGCAGAAGAAAACCATTTGCATAGGGAGACGTCTCTTTCCTCCTCATGTCAACCCTCTGCCAGGATGGAAAGCACTAGAAGAAGTCAGAACCAGAGCTCTGCACCACTCCCCTGAAGGCCTCATCCCTGGTTATATCTTCGGGCACCATTCTTCAGCCATTCCTTCATCTTCCTACTATTAGCCAGTCAATATTCTTCATTTTTTTCAACAAATAAGTAAAATGTTCCCCTGAAGTACAAATACTCTCTGCTTTAGGGTCCTATTTGGTGAGTCATCTCATTGGCCTCATCAACAACATGCTTAAAAAGGAAACTAGTGGAGTTGGTATGACGTGATTCTTTTCTTAGTGACCCCAGGCTGGCTGCTTCTTGTTCTATACTTTTCTTTTCTCCACATTTACAGGTGTGTACGTGTAGCAGCCAATCCACTAGGCCAGCCAGTCTCTTGTGTGAGCTGGCTCTCACAGGGCTTGGTTACACTGGTTTACCTGCCTGGATGAGGCCTGCAGTGTTACCAGCCTCTAGCCTTCCTCCAGGCCTCACAGTTTCCTCTGTCACATATGTAGGTTACTAAAAGCAAAACTGTATCCTTGGTTCACCAGGATGTCTATTGAGTTCCTCAAATCCTGAGCTAGAAGAGCTGGATGGAGACTAGTCAGCCACTTCTGAAAGACCAGCATTCCCATTGGCAGGCACACAGGCAACCCTACACACATGCTCTCCCACAGATGGGATCCTGTGGAAATTACTGAATAGATCCAACCAGAGGTCTAGAAATTGCAAGGCTGCTTTTGTTCCACCAGATTGCCTAGGCAGGACCTGAGGACCAAGACCAAGGGGCAGCTAAAGGAACCTATCCCTGAGCAGGACACATGAGCCTGTGTTAGCCTGACCTGGATGGAATGAGTTGCACCCAGCTGTCTGCAGCACTCTGCCAAGGTGCCCACCTTTGCAAATGGCTCTGACTTGAGGCACTATCATGGTTACAACCTTCTTTCCCTGAAAATAAGACCTCGCCAGAAAATAATCAGCCTTGAAAATTAGAGATCAAAAATGACAGCCCCAGGGGTTGGAGATTTAGCTCAAGTGATAGAGTGTTTGCCTAGCAAGCGCAAAGCCCTCAGTTCAATCCCCAGCAACCCCCAGCCCCGCAAAAATGCCGGCCTCAATCAGCCTATTCTTGCCTTACCTGCCTTATAGAGTAGCCACCAAGCAAGAGAATAGTGATGACAGATAATTCCTTATTGTGGTCACTGTCCTGTGCATTGTGAGGTGTTTAACAGCATCCCTGCTTCTCCCCACTAGATCCAAATCACCACGACCACTCCAGTTTTTTTTAACCACCCCAGTTATGATAACCGAAACTGTCCTGAAGAAATGAACTCCCTCATCCCTTCACTCTGGTTGGCAGTTCCTGATTTATATTTAGACTTACAAATGCCCAGAATGCAATCGAAAATAGTCAAGAGGAAATTAATTTTCCCAGTCATTCTGATTGTCAAAGGAAAAAAAAAAAAAAAGGGAAAGTCCTAGAAAAAGTGAATATTTTCTGAATAGTTTCAGAGTTTGTTTTTTTTTCCCCTCTCTATTCTCATTAATAGTTTATTTATATCCCCTGCTTGTGCAGAAATAGATTAAGGGATGTTTATGGGACTATATGGGAATCAAGAAACCATGAATCTAATTAGGAGGGAAAGAGAGGAAACATCGCCACATAGTTAAAGAGTCAGGAACGGAAGTGAAATATGATCACCCTGAGAACTTGCTTCCCATGGTCATAAGCTTTCTAGAAGCTGATCATTTACATAATTCAAAGTGTCCAGAGAATCAGTGCAAACCAAATGTTTCTGGGATTATGACTGACAAGACTGCCTCCCTGGGGACTTCTCGAAGAAGACATTGGTGGGATGTAGTACACTGTATCCTCCACACTGTGCTGAGTAAACAGAGCAACCAGCTTCCCAGGATGCAACTGTCACTGACTCCGGTAGGGACCCAGAGCAGCATGGAGCACGATCCAAATTGTGCAGAAGCCAGAACCTTTAGGTTGAGGGCCAAATGTGAGTCTCTGCTGCGCTCCTCAGATCCAGGGAAATTTTGGCTACCTGGAGGCCTGAAATGCATTTCTCTGTATCCTAATTATTGCTTCTCTCTCTCTAAGTAGTCTTTATAATTTTAAGTTGGATATAGATTGATTCAGAGCTCAAAATTCAAAAAGTAATACAGAATATACCATGGAAAGTGTTTCCCATTCGACCTCCATCTATTCAGTTTCCCTTTTCAGAGGCAACTAGTGTTAATTTTTGCTGTGGCGGTGGTGACGGTGTGCTTGAGAAGCTGTGCTGTGACAGTCTTGTCTGTTGAGTACTGACCCATGAGGCTCTCTAGACAAGCGATGAGACAATGGGTTGGCCTGCGCTTGTAAAAATAAGGAATCATTCAAGGATTTGCCTTGCTTAAAAGCCATTCTCATGCCTCAAAGGAGAGTGAGGATCTACAAAAATCCCATCCGTGGTTTCTCTGATACAGAGACAAACAAAAGATGGGGAGCCTGGAGCAAGGGCACAGTCATTTTAGCCTGGAAATAAACTGAAAGCAGGTGCTGGTGGATTTCCACCATGCTCACTCTCCTCCCAACACAACCTCCACCCCTGAGAGACATTTCGAAGTGTGCAAGGGGTGTGCGTGGCTGTTGTAACAGCAGAGAAGAGATTATTGGTGTTTAGTGGACCGGATGCTGCCACAGATAAGGCCACACAAAGAAGAATGATGTTACACCAAATTCAACAGCAACCCCCAAGGGGAGCACTGGTTGAGACCCAACCTCAGTCTCAGCTCTGAAACTTTTTTAGCCAAATGCCCCTCAGAGCCATAGCTCTGAGCAGCATCACTCCCTGGCTCTCCAACCAAGAGGAACAATTTAGGGAATGTGTGCTGAGGTAATGGAATGACCTGTTGAGCATGCTTTTATTAAAAGTCAGTTTAAATCTTAGGAAGAGCTACCCAAAAAAGTCTCTTTGTTTCGAGAATAGATGAGCAGTTGCGTCTCTCCCTGACCATGATTAGATCACAGAGCCAGTTGTCTAGTTGAGACACTCCTGGTTGGAAACAATAACTTTATGACTTAGTGACAAAGGAATGCCGGCCAATCCATTGTTGGAAGTGGGGGCCATTCTTCCCACCTACCCAAGACAGATACTAGTTCATTAGGAAGCCTGCTTAATGGAGGAAGGTGGGAGGGTTCCTCCAAGCTTAGGGTTTCTATGCTGAGCCAAGTGGGAGGAGTTACCTGAATAGCTGTTGTACTTGAAAATTTTTTGTGCACTCTCCTGAGACTTTCACTCTCTCATCCATTCATTCCACAGACATTTGCAAAGCCATGACTACAATAGTTGTGCTGGGGGTTAAATGAGATTGATCTGGCTAAGGGCTTACCCAGGCCAGGCACACAGAGTGCTTGGGAATCGTTTGAACTATCAAGAGGACTGCCAAGGGTGAGACACGGGATTAGACCCAAAGACCACTAAGACAGGGCTCCGTCTCCATACAGCCTCGGCTCACAGGGGGTAGCCCCCTGGAAGTGAGCAAGACAGATACTGGTGTGATGGGTGTGGCACAGGCACTGTGGAGGCACAAAAGAGGAAGAGCCGGGCTGAGCCCACTAGCATCTCCTATAAGGCCCTCATATCTGAGATGTGATCTCATCCCTCTTTGGAGTGTGCCATCCCCACCAGAAGGACCCCTACCCAGGCCACCCTTACTCGGTCAGCAAGTCCTTCCCTGTCAGGATAAGCAGGGCAGGCTGGGGAAGGGGCAGTGTGGGTATGTTCAGGATGCGTTCCCATCTCTGGTTTTCTAGAAAGTCTAGGTAGCCGTGTGCTGCATTTAAAACAGGCTTCAGATTCAGACAAATGTGAATAAGCTGAATGTAGGCAAGTGTAAGCATTCAGATAAATACAAAATGTAAGCAGAGTTTAGGCTTCTTCATGTTACAGTGACACTGCCCTCTCCAGCTTGGTACAAGGTTTAAAAGATCTGCAAAGCATAGAGCACACTGCCTTGCCCACAGCAGGCATTAAATGGCCACTTTGTTGTGTGTTTTCCCTTGCCTTGTGGTGCTGTCACAGCCGGTTTCCTTTGTACGGCACTTCACAGTCTGCAGAGTGCTTTCACATACAGCCTCTCACCTTTCACCCTGTAAGGCAGACAGGACAGGTGTTGTTTTCCCACCGGCCAGATGCAGAAACTGAGTGATTTAGCAAATGTCACCTTGTTGAGAGTGAGCTGGGACCATCTTCTAAGCCCTCTCCTAGGAGTCTAATGGGTTTGGAGAATTTTTTTTCTGCTTGTATGATCATGAGTGAAGAAGGAAGAGTAGTTCTTAGTTGGATACCATAACTCTCAAACAGGCTCACACAGTCCTGGGATTACCCAGGAAAGTGGTCGCCAGGGCCTGCCTCCTTCCTTGCCCTTTTCCCCCCTACCATGCTTAAACGAATGGCCCCTGCCTGGAGCCCTGGGGCAGAGCAGTGTCTGTGTGCTCTGCCCAGGGCTGGGTAGGAACCAGAGAGAGCCCCGGAGCAAGGCTTGCTGGAGTGCTGCCGGCCTGGGCTGGAAGCCAGCCTGGAAGGAGAAGAGAGTCTGATCCTAGGAACCACAAACTGCTGCTGCTACTGATGATGATGACGTGGCAGAGAGGACACATCTGGCCAGTTACAACTGCCAGTGGCTCGTTGGTCTAGGGGTATGATTCTCGCTTAGGGTGCGAGAGGTCCCGGGTTCAAATCCCGGACGAGCCCTGTTTTTGTTTTTTTATTTTTATTTTTTTTTATGTTCTTCCTTGGCTGGCTGCCACATATACTGTGCCTTTTCAAGGTTGGATGAAGAAAAGGCCTTGCAGTGTGTGGTTAAAGGTTCCTGAGGACAAGCTTCCTTCCAGGCAGTCTCCCCATTAGCCATGGCCTGTTGTAACCCCATTATTTACATAGAAGCCAAACTGGGCAGGAGAGAGTCAGCACAGCATCTGGCTGAGCTTTAGGAGGTTGGAGTCTAAGGGCTGCATTTCATCATGCACAAAGATAGCCCCTCAGAGGGCCTCAGGTGAAGAGCCAGTGACAGGGATAAGTTGGAGGCTGAACTGAGCCAGAGGTCAAAAACAGGCAAGCTCTCTGTGTACAACTGCACTCTGAACAGTGCCGAACTCGTGCATTACAAGGATTAAAATTTAAAATTCTGAGACTCAGTTATCCCCTTGGTAAAATGGAACAATAATACTTATTTCTCAGAGTCGCTGGGAGGATTAAACCAGAAACTGAGAGTCATAGAGTCTTAGAGTCATAGGAAGTGTAATAAATAATATAAAAGGTAAAAAGAAATTAGCTGAAAAAAAAAGAGAGAGAGAAACTAGCTGAGTTTAGTGACGCATGCCTGTAATTCCAGAGCTTGGAGGCTGAGGCAGGAGGATTGCAGCGAGTTCAAGGCCAGCCTGGACTACATAGTGAGTTTGAGGCCAGTTTGAACTACATAGCAAGACCCTATCTAACAAAAATAAAATAAAATAAAATAAAACAAAGAGAATTTACAGGGGAACTTCTTGTACCATAAAAGACTGCACTAATATAGCTATTCCCTTATCAAGTGCCCCTAAAAAAACTCCCACAAATGTTAGATAAAACAGAATTTAAACATTTATTGGGCATAATGGTACATAGCTGAAAGATCACACATGCTGCTAAATACATAGAAGCTAGCACTGTCTCCAACCAAATTTCCTAAACCTTCGTATATACTCCACACCCTGACCCCCTCACTGTGGACATACCTAGGTAGAATATCACTGTCTTGCTGTCTCCCTTGAGGATTTTGATGACCTGTTTTTTTTTGTTTGTTTGTTTTTTGTTTTGTTTATGACCTGTTTTGTACGCATCTTCCCCTAATAAATGCTTTAGCCTGATCACGCTGGCTTTTAGAGCTTCTTTCTTTGGACTCCTAACCAGCCTCATCTGGGATGGTTTGGGGCATGCCCTTTAGGAACTCCCCTGCTGCCACTTTTGTGGTGAGTTCAACCGCAGGATTGGCTCAGAAGAAACAAAACTAGACAAAGAAGAAATCCATAATAAGGAAGAGTCAGCAGACACAACAAACAAGAGATCACCCCAAGAGCTTCACATAATATAACAACATGAAAAGTGCTGTACAATAAGTATACTTAAAAATATTAAAGATTAAAAAAATTAAAGATTAAAGGCAAGAAAACAAAAGGCAATGACAGGAGAGCACAATAAAAAGCAGATTATTGAAGAAAAAACAAAACTTTAAGAAAGACATAATCATCAAAAAAATCAATCAAAAAAAGATATAATCAAAACTAAAGATTCAGTAATGTACCAAACAGTAGATTAGACTCAGATGAAGAAAGAATGTGTGAACTGGAAGGTAGAACTGATGAAATCACTCAAAATATGAAAAAGTAGGGAAGTGATGAAAGAAAATATGAGAGAATCATTAAAAGACATCACAGAAAGCATAAAACAGACTAATATATCCCAAAAGAGATTGAGAGTATGGGGGAAATGTAATATTTCAATAGATAATGCTGAGAATTTTCCAAAATGGAAGAAAGACATAAATCCTTGAGTTGAGAGTTCCAAGCTCATAAATATACAGTGATGAAGCTGAGGAAAACTGAAGAGAAAGAGAAAATTTTTTCTGAGACAGGGTCTCACTATGTAGTTCAGGCTAGCCTTGAACTCACTACGTAGCCCAGACTGGCCTTAAACTCGCAGTGATCCTTCTGCCTCTGCCTCCCAAGTGCTGGGATTATAGGCATGTGCCACCATGGCTGGCTCAAAAGAGAAAATTCTTAAAAGCAACCAGAGGGATTGGGGATTTAGTTCAGTGGCAGAGTGCTTGCCTAGCAAGTACAAGGCAGAGAGAGAGAGATTAGACAAAAAATATAGAAAAGATTTTATTGTTATTTATTACTAGCAAAAGACTATGGGAATATATGCACAACCATGTTCATAGCAACACAACTTGTAATAGCTAAGTCTTGGAAACAACCCAAATGCCCAACAACTAAGGAATGGCTAAAGAAAACGTGGTTTTTCTACACAATCGAGTACTACTTTGCCATAAAAAAGATAAACTAGAGACATTTTTAGGTAAATGGATGCACCTTGAGAACATACTCTTAAGTGAAATAAATCAGACACTCATGAGTACACGTCAAATTGTTTCTCTGATATGAGAAACCATAACTGTAAATAAGGACAAAGGTATAATAGGTACGATATAAAAGGAAGATAATATTCAAAAGAGAGAACTAGAAAGGGAGAAGGGGGAAAAGAAGGAAGGGAAAATGGAAAGAAAGGGGAAAGGGAACAAATGGAAAAATGTAAATAAACCTGCTGTAAGAAGGGAAGGTGGGGAGTGGAAGGGAGGGGTAGGGAAAAGCGGGGAACCAAGATACATCATGTACCAGTACAAAATAACCGTGAGGAAAGTGATCATTATGTATACAAAGTACCAATACATCAATACATAGTCTTGGTTAAAAAAAAAAGACTGGGAAAAAAATCTTCAAGAGGCCAAGGGAAAATAACTGTCACCAAGAATTCTATGCCCACTAAATTTCCACGGAAAGGATGCGAAACACAGACATTTTAAAGGAAAGACTGAGGATGCTTACCACTGAAGGACTTTCACTGAAACACCACAAATGGATATACTTCATAAGAAAGAAACTGAAATGAGGAGGTGACTGCAAGAAGAAATGGTGCACAGATGAATTTACAAATACATGAGTAAATCCAGCAAGTACAGAGACGATGATGGTGGTGGTGGTGGATTATCATTTCAGTGCTTATCTAGATGTGCTAATGTATGTAACCCACCTAAATTTAGTGGAGTTAGAAACAAGGTAAAACTAAAACACTAAATTGAAATATGGGAGGTTGTGGGGAAAGATCAGAATTAACATGTTTGAAGTTTCTTTTGTTAATCAGAAAATGTACAGTGATATCGATTCACTGTAGTCTTAAGGAAGAATGTTTAGAAAATACATAAAGAGATAATCAATGGAACAATAGAAATAGAATGTGTGGGGGGCCAGGGGATAAATAAGATAAATAAAGCTGTTATTATTGGTGTTTAAATTGGTCTGACTACTTTATAGAACAACATGGACACAGCCAGAAGAATGACTCGGAAATGACGTACCTATCCCATGACTCGGAAATTCCACTTCTTGTACCTGCCCTAGGAAGACACACAGGAGGCATTCACAAAACTATTCATTGCAGCATTGTTTTTAATAGGGAAAAATGGAAAGAGCCTAAATGCCCACTAGCAGAAGAATGGATAGCTGAATTGTGGCCTATTCAGCAACAACATAGTATTCATGAACTAGAGCTATAGGAAACAGCATGGATTAATGTAAAAGAATTGAGAAAAAATGTTTGCAGAACAAAGTGTGTAACGTAACACCCTTTAGATAGATTTCCAAAACAAAAGAACCAAAATTATGCATTCTTTGTGGACATATACATGTAAAGTAAAACCGTAAAACTATAGAATCAAATGTGGCAACATGGGAATAGTTGAATTTTAGTCCTGTGAACATGAATATCTGTTATGCTATTCTCAACGTTATATTTTTGCATGTCTCATATACTCATTTTTTAATCCTTAATGAAAGGATCTAGAAATTTAGAAATAAGGGTAAAAGGGGATAAATGGCTGCATCAGCCCTCAGAAAGGATGATCTCCTGGGATGGGATTAGGAAAAAGGCTGAGTCCTGAGTCCAAGGATTATGAGAATTAATTCAGATCATCCCCCTAAACTGATCACCTGGCTGACATGCCCACCACCCCTGACTCATCAGAGTTGCGACCCTGGACCACAGCCCACCTCCTCATACCTCTAAACTCTTCCCTCCTCACCCTTACCCTCAACCCCCTACTGGTCTGAACAGGGTTTGCTTATTTGGTTCTTGAGAATAGAATGGTTCAGGTCTCCCTGAATGTTCCTCAAATCGAAGATAAACAGTGATCTGCACCCCAGGAGCCAGAAGAGATTAGCCTTAATAGTCAAGATCAGAGCTCCCACTAAGGAGAGCTTGGGTTTGTGGATGTCACAACTGACAACTCTTCCCTGTCCCTCCTCTGTCTGCGCAGAGGTCAGCAGTCCAACTGCTAATGTGATTTTTCTGGCTGAGGTAGAACCAGAAAGAGCTGTGTTGGGCTGGACTGAACAGTCACTGAGCTTCCAGAATTAGTTTCTGTCAGTCCCCAGAGCTCCCTCAAGTCCCCAGTACCAGACCCTTTCCATCACCCCTGATAACTTTTCTGCTCTCCAAGTCTGGATAGCCCCTCTGCAGAAAGGGTCCGAATGGGCTTTTTATAGCCTTTCCTGTGGCTGGATCACCTTGGTCCTGGGTTCTGAAATAGGAACCTATTCTCTGGGGAGCAAATGAAACATCCTTCTTCTCTGTTCTTCATTTCTCAGAGCAGCAGGTTTGAGGAGAGAGAAACAGGGAGAAAAGAGAAAGACAGGAAGGAGAGAGAGGAGGGAGAGGAGGAGGAGGAAGAAGAGGAGGAAAAGGAAGAAGACGAAAAAAAGAGACTCTTGGACACTACTATAAATAGGAAACATTTAACTCCACAAGTATGAAACCTTGTGTTAGATGATAAAACAGCATTAACTGTGTAGTAGATTTATGTTTACTCGTTTATTCTATGGGTTAAGAACTTTGTTAGATGCTGAAGATACAAAAATGACAGAATTACTTTCCGACCTTCAAGAAACTGGCCGGGTAGAGGAACCCTGCCTAGTGCTGCCCAGAGGGACAGAGGGCAGGGTAGAGCACAGCAGGGGCATCGAATGAGGAAGGCCACCGCCAGGTGACTCTCTCGTGTGTGGCTAAAGGATAAGCTAAGCAGCGGGTGTCCAGGCAAAGAAGTGCTTCTTTCCTGCGGAGCCTGGAGGCCGGTGAGCCTAGGGAGCCCGAGGGGGTGAACAGAGACCTTGGCAGGGGATATGCAAGGAAGGGATTGGCATGTGTCCCTGCCTTAGGAATCTCCCAACAATGTTCGCCATGTGCTGGACAGCCGGGGTTCCCAAGTGCACTCACTTCCACACTGAGTGAGACCTCTAGAGAAGGGAGAACTTCCTGGTCAGGGCACAGAACCAGGCTAGTCACTCCTTAGTGAACGAAGGGTCAAACAGATGAAACAGGCCTCCTGGACTTCCAGCCTCTCTCGGGGAGAGTGAACATCAGAGGTGCCTACTCTGAGGAGACTACCGCAGGGCACGGCCCGCAGCCCAGCAGATTGGCAGGTGGGTGGAGAGAGGTCTCTGGGCACTGAGCCTGCATGGGGCCACCGGAGGGCCCCTCCTAAGTGGGTCCCTGGCTCAGCTTTGGTGGGGCTGCGGGGACAGCAAAGAGATCAGGCCCCCGCGGCTAGGACATCTAGGCCGCGGTTTCCCTCCTCGCCAGGTTTGTGGGGCACGAGAGGCCACAGCGCGGGGCTGGGGTCAGGGCTGACTCCGGGGTGGGGCCAGCCCGGCACGGAGGGAAGGGGCGTGTCTGCAAGTCAGGAGGAAAGAGCTCGCCCTCTCTTTTCTGCTCCGAATGATCACTCGGCAGGACAGGGTCCTGGCACCCGGGCCACAAGGGTTCCCACGGCCCGCTCACGGGTCGGGACCACCTCTAGGACCAGTGCATCCTGTCGCCCCCTGTGGGGGGAGACCTAAGCTCCGAGAATCTCCCGTGCACCGCCTGAGCCGGGTCTGTCCGAGCGCTTGGTGGGGCGAGCTGGGGGCGCCTCGCGGGCACGTGCTCGCCCTTCGGGCCGCAGGGCGGCGGAGGCCTCCTGGAGGGTTTCTGGGCGGCGGCGGGAAGGGGCGGTGTCAGGTGGCTAGGCCCCGCCCCAGGCCCGCCGGCCCTCCTCCCTGCGCACCCGGCTCCGGGTCCCCGGCCCCGCGGCTGCGGCTTCTGCTCGGGGAGGCGGCGGCGGGAGCGGCCATGGAGGCGGGCGCCGGGGCCGGCGCGGGAGCCGCCGGCTGGAGCTGCCCGGGCCCAGGTCAGAGCCTCCCTTCCCTCATCTCCCACCGCCCCCTGCCTCTCTGCTCCGCTCTCCTCCCCCCAGACCCACCGGTGCTCGCCGCTCCCCGACTTTCTGCCCAGCCGGCCCCCTCCATCCCGGCCTACACCGGCCGGGTCTCCATCTTTCGGCCTGGGGCTTTTCCCCTCCCGGCGAGCGCCCCACCTCACCTCTCCAGCCCGTGGGGTTCCAAGCCTGCACCCCCCAGCCCCAAGGCTCCTGAGCAGGGTGAGGGTGGGACGGGCTCGGTCCAGGGAGGGAGGGGAGGGGAGCCCCTGCCCTCACGCCCCCCTGCACAGCCCTCCCATGGAGCGCACCACTGCCCCCTTCCAACCCTTCTCTCCTGGCCCTTGGCCCCTCTCTCCCATCCCAGTTCCTCTCCTCCCTGTCCCCCACGCTAAATAGACACACACCCTCTTTCGGTCGGTGCCAGGGAGAGGAGCCTGGAACAGCCTGGAGCAGGGATGCTGAAGAGGCGGGGGGCAGCTCAGGGCTGGGGTCTCCGTGGTAGGCAGAGCGTGTGGTGGCTGAGGGAGGGGAGTCCAGAGCAGGGCACAGTGAGCTAGGACCTCTCTGTGTGGGATTACAAGTCCCAAGGATCTCCGAACTACAAGGCATGTCCTCTTCTCTCCCAACACCCTAGCCCTCAGCCCCTGGCATCCCATAATGCCTCCTCTCTTCCTGGCCACAGGACCCACAGTGACCACTGTAGGCTCCTATGAGGTGTCTGAGGGTTGTGAAAGGAAGAAAGGCCAACGCTGGGGGTCCCTAGAACGGCGCGGGATGCAAGCTATGGAGGGTGAGTTTTCCCCAAAGATTCTCTGTCCTTCCTTTTCCCTTCTCCCCCAGTTCCCTTCCCCACTTCCTCTCTCTGACCCCAGAGCTCTGAACCAGGACATAGCCTTCCCTGAATTCACCTCAGACCCCTCCTCCTTAGCATTTGAGTCCAGCCCTCCCCAGGCTCAGGCTTTGATGGAATTTCGGGGTGCAGCCCTTTGGGGCCCTCTTCACCCACCTAACCAGGTTGTGTGTCCTGGGGAAGCTGCCAATCAGAGAAAGAGGCCTTGTTGGACAGAGCTTTGAAGCAGCCTTTCAGCAGGGGGTTTGTTCTCATTGCCTGCCGACCCAGATCCCAAGCTGTCTCTTATTTCAAAAAGCAAGGACAGGAGCATGGGAATTGTCTTTCTGGAGCTGCCCCTGTAAGTTCTCATGGAAGCCGTGTAGCTTTGGTTCTCTAGCGTTTCTTACTGCCAAAGACAGCACCTAGGAGGGAGGCAGGTGAAGCCAACCTCCTCACACACATGCCTCCCCACCACATCATGTGAGCCGGCAGCTGCTGCCAACACGTTCCCAGGACTTCCTGTGAAGTGTCCCCAGGCCCCACTGCACATTCAGTGTGAGCAACCCTGCTCCCTGTAAGAAGGGTCAGTGACACAGGGGTCCCAGGTGTACTTCAGTTAGGCTGCAGGTATTGGGGAAAGTGAAACCACAGATTTGGAATTTCAAAACAAAGCAGACAATCACCATCTAGGCAAGATTTTGCTATCTACAGCAACTGCATTGCAGTAAAGGGGGGATGCTTATCAACCAGAGGCTGGGGACCAGCACCAAACCCCATTTTTAAAATGCATCAGTATAGCAGGCTTTCTTTTACACACAAGTCCACCCTAAGACTTCCCCTGAAAACCACCCTGGGTGAGCAGAGGAAAAGGGACCTCATGACACCAGCAGGGCAAAGCCGAGTGGACTTGATAGAAAATTTTAAACACAGCCTGGTGTGGTGATGCATGCCTATAATACCAGCACTCGGGAGGCTGAGACAGAAGGATCGCCACAATCTTGAGGTTAGCCTGGGCTACATAGTGAGTTAAAGGTCAGCCTGAGCTACAAAGCAAGATTTTTTGCTACAAGCAAGAATTTTTAAACATATTTGATAACATACATTTGAAAGGACCCCAGTGTTTGTTCAGTAAAATATTTAGGATCATTTCACCCAGATGTTTTCTTTCTCTACCTACAGACAGCCAATACTTTCTAATTATGGGAAGATTAATGTTTCATAACATATCTGGATAAATTTCTAACCTTCTACAAGCCCCCAAACTAAAACTCTTGGCCCATCTGACCTAAAGACACCACCCAGTGTCTAACCCCTTTCTTGCCAACTTGTCCTGCTACCCAGAGGTCAGACTAGCAGAGTCAGGCACCCTTCTGCAGGCTTTGCACAGCTGAGCCAGCACTAGGCCGCTCCATTTGCCCAAAGGCAGTAGAAAGGGTCCCGGAAGTGTGATATTGGGCCAGGAAGAGTGGAGGGAGGGGATGCCTCCAAACTTGACCCTCATACCTGCAGCCTCATCAGGGCCTACCTGGCGCCTCCCAGGTGTACCAGGTGGCACTCTTCTACTATCTTGGTCCAGGATGGTAAGTTGGGGAGGCTCTGGAAGGACTGTGACTCCCTGGTGGGATGGGTGTCTCTCCCTAGGGGAGGTATTACTCCCAGCTCTCTATGAGGAGGAAGAGGAGGAGGAGGAGGAAGAAGAAGTAGAAGAAGAAGAACAAGTGCAGAAAAGTGGCAGCGTGAGCTCTCTGTCTGTCGGCAAGCACCGGGGCCTGAGCCTCACGGAGACGGAGCTGGAGGAGCTGAGGGCTCAGGTGCTCCAGCTGGTGGCAGAGCTGGAGGAGACCCGTGAGCTGGCTGGGCAGCATGAGGATGACTCTCTGGAGCTGCAGGGTGAGTGCCTGTGATGGGGGTGGGGTAAGGCAAAGATTCTGTGCTCTGCTGGCTTCAAACTCACGCCTCGTCTTACTGCAGGGCTCTTGGAAGATGAACGGCTGGCCAGTGCCCAGCAGGCAGAAGTGTTCACCAAGCAAATCCAGGGACTCCAAGGTAATCCCTCGATTCAGACAGAGGGGAAGTGACCCCCTGAGTCCCTTTCTCCTGAAGTTTTACTGAAATATAGCAGACAACAATAACCTATTTGGTACTTGCATCTCATTTTCCTCTACTATCCCCACCATTTTCTTTTCCTTCTTCCCCCATTCTTCTCTTTCTCTAATTTTCATTGCTTGCATCTCTCCCTGGCTCTGTGGTCCTCCTTTCCCTTTCTTTCCCCTCCTATCTCACATGTTCTCACTCAGGTTCTCTCTGCCCTTCTTCTCTCTTCAGACTCCTTCTTCACACTGCATCCCTTGCCCTTTGTCCTGGTCAATGTCAGGGGTAGGTGACCAAGGTTGAATTCTAAGGCAGATTCCTTTGTTGGGTCCCTCCAAGGGCACCATAGGAAAGAGCAGGGAGCCAATGTGAAGTGAGTAGGGAGCATTCTATGCAACTTTAAGGGAAACAGATGCGAATGCATCTCTGGTTCCTCAGGACCTGAGCTTGTGGCTCTCAAGTCCTTCTCTTCCAACACCCACATCCCTTTGTCTCTGGAAGGCAGCAAGGCAGTTATTCCAAACAGAGAAGCAGCTTTTGTTAGTTCTGTGGGCTTCCGGAAGGTTTGGGGGAGCTGCCCTAGAAAACAGCAGGGACTCTCAGGGAGAACTGAGATCAAGCCAAATGAAGAATATAAATGGAGAAAAAAAGGAAGGCCTGGGAACAGGCCTGGAGGGAAGCAAGCGAAAGTGTAAGAAGGGGAGGGAAAGAAAAGGGGACAGAAGATGTAAGCAAAGGGAAATGCAGGAAGCATGGCAAAGAAGAGAAGAAAAATGGGAGATGCCACACAGGGAAGAGTGTGGGTGTTAGTCTCAAATTACCTCAATTCTTTTCTTTTCTTTTCTTTTCTTTTTTTTTTTTTTTTTTTTTTTTTTTTGGTGCCAGGGATCAAACTCAGCAGGCCCCAGCTCATTTTTTTAAGACAGGGGCTCACCAAGTTGCCCAGGCTGGGCTCAAACTTGCAATCCTCTAGATTCTTGAGCCCAACCTGTCACTTATAATGTTGTGATCATGGGCAAGTCACTCTTATCCTTCTGAGACTCAGTTTCTTGTCTATAAAATAGGGCTAATTAACTTATCAACTGTTTATTGAGAACCTTTATAGTTGAAGGACCAGCTATGAACAAGGCAGACCAGATCCCTAATGAAGAGTAGATTCTCATGGAGAAAGGCAGAAAATAAGCAAGCAGCACAAGTTCAGGAGGAAATTAATGCTCCGAATACAATATAACAATATGATTTTTAGAGAGAGGGGATGAAATGGGAGTGTATTTTAGGCAGGGTAGTTTGAAAAGTCCTCTTGGGTTTTTTTTTTTTTTTTTTTTTTTTTTTGTGGTGCCGGGGATCGAACTCAGGCACTTGTGCTTGCAAGGCAAGCACTCTAATCACTGAGCTAAATCCCCAGCCCTGAAAAGTCCTCTTTAAGAAGGTGACATTTGAGCTGAATAATGGGAAGGATTCAGCCATTCAGGATCTAAAGGAAGAGCACACCAGCCATGAGGAACAGCAAATGAAAAAGGCCCAGAGGTGATAAAGAGCTTTGTATGCTGAGGGACAGAACAAAGGCCCTGGTGGCTATGGAAAACCCAAGAGGCACACGGAGGCCAATTACAGAGGGTCTTGGAGGCCACCTAAGAAGTCTGATTTTCTTTTAAAGTGTAATAGAAAACCATTGGAGGATCTTAGCCAGGGCTGGGATGATCTGATCTGCTTTGCATTTTTAAAAGAGCATTTTGGCCACTATGTGAAAACTGGTTGAAAGAAAAGGAGTTGCAACAGTGAGTCCTGTTAGGAAGTTATTGCAGCAGTCCAGTCAAGAGACAGATAATGTTTGCCTATATTAGAGCTGTAGAAAAGGAGATGGCTCAGAATATATGTTGAAGGTGGAGCGCTCAGGACATGCTGATGAATTTGATGAGTAATAACAGAGACAGGAAAGATGACTCAGGCTAAAGAAGCTGGATGAAAGATGGCATTGTTCATTGGGATGGGAAAGATCTAGCAAGGAACAAGTTTGGGGACTAAGGGAGCCATTTAAGATTTAAAATGTTTTCTACCTGATGAGTTCGACACATACATGACTACATTAAGGTGGCAGTTGGATATATGAATCCAGAACCAGAGGACAAATTAGGGCTGGAGATTTGGTAGTCATTAGCATTTTGCTGGCATTAGAATCCAGGGGAGATGATGATGCTATCATATAGAGAAACACAAGAAGAAGATAAAAAAGGGTCTAGTCCCAGAGACACGCTAATATTCAGAGATCCACTACAGAAGGAGAAATGAACAAAAGGAACAGCAGTAGGAGAAACTCCAGAGGTATGTCAAGCTCTGGAAGCCAAGAGCAGAAAATGCTTCAAGGAGATAATGATTCATTGTGTGTCAAAAGTTGGTAAGACAAGTGAGAATGCCATTGGAGTTGACAAGATAGCACACCCTGAGGCATTTTTGAGCAAATAGATCCTAGTTGGATTGGGAGTGAAGAGGAAATGGGAGGTCAAATGGAAAAGGTGAGTACAGATCACTCTAATAGTCATTTTGAAGAGAAGTAAGGGAAAGGGAAATAGGGTCAAGAGAGGGCTTTTTTTTTTTTTAAAGTAGGAAACGCTAGATCATCTTTGTATGATGAAAGAAAAGATGAAGAGCAGAAGAGTGCCTGGAGAAGGAACTTTGTTCCTTTCCAATAGGCAGGAAAGTGAGGCAGTCTGAATTATCTGGGAAAGTAAAGTTCCAGAGCTCTTTCATCCTTTTCCTTCAGGGTTGTTTCTAGGGTATCCAGGACGACTTCTGTCTCTTCCAGGCCTGGACTGTAGGTCTGGGTGGGCTGGTCCAAACCCCGCCCCACGAGAGGAATTTGAGCCAGTCCTCGCGCAGGCGCGTTGCCCATTTCTGCCAAGAGCGGGCGCGCGCGGCCTTAGAGGTAGCTGGTGGTCAGAGGCCATTCTGGCCACCACAGCCCCTCGGGGGCCGGGACCTGCCGGGCGGCGGGAGGCCCCCCAGGGAGACCACTAGTGGGGGGCCGGCGAGATGGAGGCCATAACCTGTGAGTGAGAGTCGACTTTTCTGTCCAGCAGCCAAACTCCTGGGCTCTTGGCTTCGCCCCGGCGGTCCCAGCCCCACGGTCAACCGGCGCCTGCTCTTTGAAACCGGTTCTGGTCTTTCCCGCTCCTGACCCGTCCACTTCCGGATGAGCCCCGCCCTTGCCCCAAGGTGTCTGCGGAGGCGGTTTTAGAGCCAGACCCCAGAGGGCACCTTAGAGAGACTTGTACCCTGAGGCCAAGGGCATGTCAGGGAGTAGGCGTTGGGCTTCCCCTACAGAAAGCCCACGCTGGGCTCTACGGTGGGCTTCATCCTCACAACCAGCGTCAACGCAGACCTCACTGTGTTGTTTAGTCATGGGAATGGAGCGAGCCAGTACAGTAATGAGGATGACTTCCTTTCAAATAGGAAATCAGAGGACCTACGTGGACTTGCTGGAGCTTGGTACAGTTGATCGGCCAACACTTGTTGCTGGGAACCTTCTAGAAAAGGAAGCATTGGAGGAAAAGAAGTGGCTGGAGCTACACATTTGAGCTCAGAAGTGAAGGGCCAGAGACTGTCCCTTGAGGCAGCCTGTCTATGCAGCGTTTATATCTGTAGTCTGTCCAGATGGCTCTTTTTCCCTCCCTTCCCCCGCCCCCTTGTTTCCGTGTTAGCTAGTTTTAAATTCCTGGGATCAAGCAATCCTGCCCCTCAGCCTCTGGAGTGCTGGGACTACAAGCATGCATTCCCACACCCTGAATTTTTTTTTTTT
>PVJO010024222.1:0-24740 GCA_004026905.1 Hystrix cristata | reverse complement strand
AGAGTTGACATTTAAAGTGTATGATCAGCCTTTCCCTGGGGAAGGTTGAAGGCTAATGAAGTACTACTATGTGGTATGACCTTGGCATTAGAAGTAATTTGTTTCATATATGTTATCTGAGATTCTTGTCAAACTAAGAGTTAATTCTCCTTTTGAAAGCTAAGCTAAACTGTAGATGTAAGAGCAGTTGATTAAACTTGGTGATGCAGGAAGAGAGGGCATTTATGCTTTGAAGCCTCACACATCGCTTTCTCCACAATGCCTGGGAATACACGTTCCTTTCCATGTGAGCGTGTAGCTCCCCTTGCTGTCAATACAAGCTGTAGATCTGTGACAAGAAGAAAATAGACTTAGCTAAAATTAATCACCAGAGTGATTTTGGTCCCATTTTAATGCTTTATTTATTGTGAATCAGAGTCTGCTATGTGGCTCATTTTATTCCTCACCTGATTCTCCAAAGTAAGGAACTGAAGGTGGGTGTAAAATGGTTTGAGTTGTGAGTAAATACATTTAGCCCACAGAAAAGGAAATGAATATTTTTATTCAGTGCAAAGACCTTCAGCAGGATTTCCCAGCAACAAAATAGGATATAGTCGCACTAAACATGTATCATTTTGTACTGTGTTATATTACCCCAAGGCTCATGAACAAGCCCTATATATTTAATTAATAAAATATATCTACGAATATGAAAGTATAAACCAAACTCTAAAGGAAAGAGAAAATATTCATTCTACAGCTAGTTAATAAATCATTTTATTTCTGTTGTTTAAAAGTGGAAATTTATCATTCAGCTCCAGAATTAAGAAGTGCTTGGGGAAAAAAAAAAAAAAAGAAGTGCTTGGATCTTTCTTACTGAATGATGAGTATCACACAGTTTCAAAGCTCAAACTCTATGGTCAACCCAGAAGTTTGGCACTGTTAATTGCTAACTTTATTTGTACAGTAGTTTCATTTACTTTCTCTGTATCTTAATTTTCTCATCTATAAAATGGTGATACCAATGGTAATTACACTGTGAAATAAGTACATGATGAACTTACATACCTTAATATATTTAAATCCTTAGAACTATGCTGAGAATGGAATAAGAGCTTTCTAAGTTTTAACTCTGAAAAATTTTAACGTAAAAATAAAGCAAATCACCTGCAAGGATATTTACATGTTGTGGAAAACTGAAAGAGAGTAAATAGGTTTCCCATGTGATCAAATTTCTGTGTCCAAATTGTGCAGCTAGGGGGCTCCTCCCTGGGAATTATATCCTGTCTCATGTGCATGGCAGGCTTCTGTCAGTTCCTCTGAAGATCTCTGCTCCTTATCAAGTCCCTACTATTTCCAGTGTTGCTAGAGACAATCTCAACCAAAGAAAAATGAATCTTCAATATTCACATTATGTATCATAATATGAAATTTAACTAACATTCTTCTAAACTGTGTGCACAGGGGGCAGTAAAAAATTCAACTGTCTGTTGTAATTTGTGCCATATGCAAGGAAACGGGTCTTTCGATCTTAAATACAATTTCATTAGAGATTTTTTTTGGGGGGGGAGTTTTTTTTTTTTATCAAGGTAGATAGGAATTGGAAAAATTTATTGAGGCTGGAACTGTATTTGTTTTGTTTCACAGGGATATTGTCCTATTAGGTATGTCAGCCACAGAAAAATATTTTCCTCCTTTTGAAACTTAGACTTTCTTGAGAGATGCAGCCTTTCCATTGTGCAGGAAGTACAACTGGAGGATAATGAGGAGCTCGGTGATATAAGCAGCCTGCAGATCTACAGAAGTGCCATTTCTACGTTCTCCAAAGGGTGGAATTTGTGAGCAGGATTACATATGTGATACAGAATTTAACATTTTAAAGTTGTTATTAAAGTCATGTAGGATATGTATTTTATATAGATTTTATATAATTTATATAGTGAGATTCATGATTTACATGGAGCAGTACTTAAAATAATGCTGAAATTTTAAAACATGAGTTCATTGAAGGTATGTTCCTAATAAGGCATTTATTTTTAGGTTTTGGAGGAAGTCATAAAGGTGATATGTGATTCACTGAGGTTAGAGAGTTATTGATTGTCCATGTACTAGTTTGTTTTATTTGTTGTCAGTAGCCTCAGATTTAAATAAATAAGTGATTGTTTGAAAATGTGTAGAATCTATGGCATGGGTATGTATTTTAGACACACACACACACACAGAGGCACAAATAAATATGTTCTCTTTGCTTTAATTTTCTATTTTCCCCTATAGTTTATGATTTTTAAAAGACTAATATGTAATCTGTTTTTGGTAGGAATAAGATATTTAAAAATGGTAACTGGTATAACCTTAGCCTGTTCTGTGAGTTTGGTGGCATGAATAGCATAACTGTGGGAGGTTGATGGCACTGGAATGGGGAAGTATACTTTTGTAGCAGTGTGGCAGAAGTTGGTATGATTTCCTCAAGTTATGAAATGTCGAGGAAGAAACAAGTACCTGCCAAAGTGGTGGTCGCATGGCAAAGGTAATGAAATGTGCAGACTTCAAGAGGTATGGAGAAGAAAAAAGGATTCCATAAGGAAAACATGAAAGATTAAATTTAAAGAAAAGAATTAAAATTAAGTGCTGTTACTGTTATTTTCTGCAAAAACATCAAATTCCAAAAATATAACAGTTCTGCACTTGAAAGATTGAAAAATAATCACAACAGAATGAAATTAAAATAGGAAAAAAGGTAAGAAATTCGGAAATATGTACATAAAAACTACTCATGAATTCTCAATATGCCAAAGAAAATTCACAAAAGAACCTAGAGAATATTTAAGGATGAATGGCAATGAACACCCAATATTCCAAATTTATAGGATAAACGTAATGTGCTCTGAAGGAAATTTATAAGCACTGGAATTTGAAAAGAATAATATTCTTAATAACTTAATGTTATATCTGGAGAGGGAAAAAAGAAAAGCAAACAAATATAAAGCCAGCAGAAGGAAGGATATAATTAAGATTGGAGAGAAAATACACAAAGCAAAAAATAGAAAAACTATAGAAAAGAATCAAGACCGAAATTATTTTATTGACTAAGGGAACAAAATTGATAAAATTCTAGCTTGATTGACAAAGAGAATAATAAAGACAGAAGATACAGTTAAAGAAACGAAAGTGAGGATGCTACTAATGACCTTACAGAAATAAAAAGATTTATAGGCAGGTAATAAGAACAATTGGATATGAAGCAGTTAGATAACCTAGATGTAATGAACTAATTCTTAGGAGCATATAGATTCAAGAAGAAACAGAAAATTTCAAAAGAACTATCACAGGAGATTGAACCAGTGATCCAAATCCTCCCCCTAAAGAAAAGTTCTGGAACTAATGGCTTTACTGGCATGTTTTTGCAAACATCTGAAGAAGAATAAATGCCAATACTCTTAGCATTCCCCCAAAAAATAGAACAGGAGGGGACACAGTTTATCTTATTATGTGTCAGTGTTAGCCTCTGCAAAGGGTAAAGAGAGACCAAGAAAATAAATTTTTCAACAAATATTCCATAAGAATGTGGAAGCAGACATCCACAACAAAATGTTAGCAAACCAAATCCAACGTCTTATTAAAATGACACATTAAACCATGAATAAATGGTTTATTTCTGGAATGCAAGAGTGGTTCAACATAAGAAAAGTCAATCCATGTCACGCAGGGAAAGAACAAAGAAGGACAAAGATAAAAAGGTAATTATCATGTCAATTGATAAAGAAAATGCTCTCAGTGAAATCCACATGCAAATAAATGTAGTTGGACCCTTACCTTACACTAGTACCTTACACTAGTACAAGTGTTAATGTAATATGGATTGACATCCTTAATATAAGAACTAAAATTATAAAACATTTAGAAGAAATATAGGAGTAAATCTTAATGACCCTGCATTTAACAATGAATGCTTGTATAGAACACCAAACCATGAAAAAACAGAAACAAAAACTACATAAGTTGTATTAAATCAAATTAAACATTTTATGTATCCATGAATATTATCAGGAAACTTAAAAGATCACCTACAAAAACAAGATTTTGGGAACACTGAGTATGGTGTGGATTTAATATCTGCCTTTTGAAGTAGTCCTAACCCTCTAACCCTCAACAACAGGCAAAGTGACCGAAGCGGGCAAAGGACTTGAACAGGCATTTCTCCTATGTAGATGCACAAATAGCTAATAACCACATGAAATGATGCTCAGCATCCTTAGTCATTACAGAAATGAAGCTCAAAATCAAAATGAGATGCTACTTTCCACCTTCTCAGAAAGTTATTTTTAAAAGAAGGAAAATAAATATTGGTGAAGATGTGAAGAACGTGGACTTCTGACACAGTGCTGGTGGTCATGCAGAGTAGCACAGTAGGGAGGAAAATCAGTTTGTCTCTTCTTCAAAGGCTGAAGATACAGGACTGGGAAGCAGCTCAGGGGCAGAGCATTTGCGTAATATGGGAAACATGCTAGATTTGATCGTCATCACTGCAAAAAACTGAATGCAGAATGGCTATGTACATGTAAGAAAATGATCCCCAAAATTTGAGAACAGGAATTCAAATAGACTTCTACATCAATACAAGTATGTTCACTGCATGTTTCATTTTTCACTGTCTATATTTTAAAAGCAGAAATTATCCAAGAGTGAGTCTATTCACAGATGAATATATATATACATGTTTTTCCAGCTTTAAAAATATTCTGACATATACTCTAGAATGGTTGAACCCTGAAGCATGACATTATTCTAAGTGAATAAAATGTAAAGGTAAGTGAATGAGATAAACAAAACAGGGAAATATTGTATGTTTCCACAGATATGAAATATTGAGAACATGCAAATTATTAAAGAGAGAAAGTAGATGGGAGGTTATTGGAAAAGCATATCAGGTAGAATGGCAATTTATTCCTTAATATTTACAGACTGGAGTGATGAAAAAGGTTTGGAAAATAAATAATGGTAATGGTTGCATAACATTGTGAGTGTAATTAAGGCCTCTGTATTATGTACTGGCAAAATGACCATATATCAATATCTCTAACTATAACTGTAACTACTCACGATAGAAAGTATTGGGCTCAGTATAAGTCTCATAGTACAAACTACATTCAACCTAAAACTTGAAGGAGTAGAACGGGGATTTGCAGAAAGCCAAAAACCACCAAAAGTGCGGACTACACAAACAGGCCTGAGGCCTGTTGAGGCAGGAGCATGGCTGACTGTTGGAGGGACAGTGAGGGAATGGGGCTAGAATAAACTGAACACTGTGGGTAAGAGAGGTACTATGTGGCATCATAAGGGGATCGTTTTTATTCTGAAATATAAAATGAAACAAAAATGAATCTTGGATAATTGTATAAAGAGAAACAAAGTATCTAGTTTGCTCTTATTTTGCAAGGATACTCAAGACATGGTTAAAATAGATTAAATAGGGAAAGCCAAAACAAATCAACAAGCTGGAAGGAGAGTGGTTAGGAGGCTTGTATGAAAAAAGTGATGATATTTAGCCCAAACTGATGAGTGGCTATTGGGAAGCGGTTAGATTGGATGAATTTTGGTCCGAAAGGTAAAGCTCTTCTGTAAGTACAAAAAATAAAGACAACTCCAAATTTTCTGGTTTAATTACCTAATGGAGGTGTCATTAACTGAGAGGTTTAAGGACTAGGTACAGTGTGTGTGTGCGTGTTTGTGTCACTGTAGGGATAAGATTCTGTTGAACATGTTCATTCTGATTAATCTGTGAAGTAGCCAAATGTAGGTACCGAATACTGTTTGGGGCTAAGAATTCTGGAGCGTGGGCAAGTGATCGAGGTTGGAAAATAAACTTGAGTCCATGAAGAAGGAATTTAAAGTTGTGGTATCAGATAAGCTTCCTAGGAGAGAGATAATAGAGAAGAAAAAGAAGTCTCAGCATTCAGTTTTGGACTGAAAAGACACTCCAATGTGTTACAAAGAGGAGAAACTGACAATGAAGTCTGAGACAGAATTGGCAATGGTGTAAGAAGGATTAAAAGTATTGTGGTTTCGAGGACACCTGGAAAAGTAAATGTGCCAGGAAGAGAAGGGGTTCAATTATGTGCCTGGAATTTGAGATCCGACGCTCCCAGCAAGGCTACATTGTCAGTTATACCAACACTGAAATATGTTTGTATATGCATCAATTTAATGGTGAATTAATTTAATGCTAGTGTGAGTCAGTTCATCTTTCCCTGAACTAAGGCAAAAACACCTCATATATACAATAATTTGTACTAAAATTGGCTACGTGAATAGTCAGTTGAAAGATAATGGACCTCATGTCATTAAATACAAAATATAATGCAATTTTACTGAGCATCACCTAATAACATACGGCAGAAAACTCTGACTGTGTTAGTTTATGGTAAAGATTTGTATTGTTTTTGGTTATCGTTATTCAGAATGTCAATGATGCCAAAACTAAAGATGGACTTGAAGATGAAAAATGAAAACAATACCTCTGATTAGAACAGAGGAGCTAGGATGGCCACAAATTTTAGAGTCTTAATTTAAACAGCCTTACAAAATTATTTGAAAAATCGCTGTAGCTGAACATATTTCAAGTATGCAGACCTTAAAGTACGTATCATCCAATAAGTCCAATAATAATTGTGTTGTATATATGCTAATGAGGATATTATAGGGCATTACAAAGAAAAAGTGATAATAAAATTTGAATACTTTATTGAAGATAATTTTACTATAAAGCTTCCATAACAGCATGATACAACATAACAAAAATAGGGACAGAACTCATTTCAATATAGCATACATTGAAGACTTCTAAGCAGTAAAAAACAAAATGCATATGCAGCGGCCAAAAGACAGTACTTCTTTATTTCTTTATTTGCTTTTTGTTTTTTGAGTCAGTGTCCTCCTATATAGTTCAGGCTGGCCTTGAACTCACTGTGTAGACCAGGCTGGTCTCAAACTCATAGCAATTCTCCTGCCTCAGCCTCCCGAGTGCTGGGATCATAGGTGTGCATCACCACATCCAGCTGTTTAAAAATAGATGGTGATGGCATTGAGATAATGACATACTGATAGCTTTGGAATACTTGTTAATTTATAATTTTCAAGAACTGAATATGGATGAAACAATAAGATAATCATATCATGGTACTTTATAATAATAAAGATATTATAATATGAAAGATAAATTTTATAACTTTTGCACAACGAAAATTCTTGCTGATATCTACTAAAATTTATTCTGATAGTTGTGAAAGGAGAAGAAGAGTGTTTAAAAATTTATTGTGTGATCACTGTGACTTTAAGAACACTGGAAGAACTTTAAAGCACTCTCTCTTAGAAGAACCTTTAAAGAGGTTTCTTTAGGGAGGGACATCAGCTCTATTTAAAACAAAGCACAGCAATGAAGGACTTTAGCCTCACAACCCCATTCCTCCTTTGCATAGCACGGTTTGTCTTTATACAAAGTAACAGGCCAGCATCCATGTTGGAACTGAGATCAACAAGGCATCCCATTCATTCCTCCCTGCCAAAACTCCTCACTAATAACAATTAACCATTCCTGGCTTCCATCCGACAGTTGAATAAATACTGGAACCACTCTGGGCCTCAGCTGCATTTCTAGCTGTAGCTAGGAAAAGACGGGATGGCCAATGAGGTTTATTGAATGTGTCAGTGTAGCCAAATGACTACCCAATTAATGAATGATTATATATATAATATTTATGTAAATAATTTATATATATCTATATATACAAAATGTTGGAGTATGTAGAGAAATGCTTATTCAATAGATCATATTTTCCTGTATAAATTTTACTTCTATACTTCCCTCATAAAAGTGTTAGTATTGCATCATAATATTCAGCACTGGCTCTAAAATCATTATTTTTAAATATTGCATGTCCATGCAAGTGACTTTTATTTCTAGGTAATTGATTCTTAATACTAAATATACATATACAATAAAGAAACACGCATTACATTTAAAATAGGATTATTTTATTTTATTTAATGAGTAGATTCTTCAGTTTGGATTATGATGTTATTACTCTTAAAATTTCACAAAGCATATAACTGAATTCCTTGATAAGAATAAATTTTGTACTTCTTGGAAGAAATAGTGTGAGCATGACTCAGAGGAGTTCATTTTCCAAACTTTCTATTTACTTACAGGGAATATTACTGTCCTTTATGGGAAGAAGATTTACAAGAAAAAAAATTTAGTTTAGTTTCTCTCACATTGAGGCACCATGGACTGAATTATCTGATTTTTTTTTTTAATTGGAAAAAGAAACTGTACCAGAATACACTCTATTTTTTTTTTCAAAGTGGCCTCTTTTCAGGATTCATTCATTCTGTGTCTTGATAAGGGAGAAAGAGAGGGCCATAGCTGCTGAGATGAACTGGTGATCTGGTTTACTGAGGGCTGCAATGAGGATGTCGTATCAAGCCAGTGGTCCAAACACATATATCCACCTCTCTGCCTCCAGTTCCTGAGTCTTGATTCACAACTACTGAAAAGACTTTAGGACAAGAGTCAGATTTACTTTGCACCCACTTGAAACTCCAACATGCATTAATATTGATTAGTTACTACATGGTGAAAATAAACACAAGGCATGTCTTCGAGTGTGTGTCACTGTCCTCGATAGCTTCTGTGCTTGTTTTCCTAACCTGGAAGAAATTTTGTTGAACTTTTGTTTCTAGATTTACAGCCATAATACCAGAGTGGTCTTCTGCCTTGCTCAACAATGAAGTAAGTGAGAAGAAGCCTCATGAAATCTCGTGAACAATATGAAGAATCAGTATGAGAGCCTTACTCACCAGTTAGGACAACCTACCCAGTGTCTGGCTTGGGATTTACTTTGATGAAACTTATATGGACCTTGACTAGACTGTGAATCAGCTTTTTCCATGAATTCCCAGAGAATGATTCTGTAGTGATTTAGTTTTTAACTTGGAACCATAGTTTCAGAATATAGCTCTCAAATCCCAATAAATCCTCTTCGATTTGTAAATAAAAGTTGTTTTATCAGCATATTAGAATCCATCAATTAGAGTATAAATAATCACTTTGGATGTTGACCAAGAATTGACACACTACAATCAGGAATTCAGAACATTTATTGCAAGAGCTGAATAATTGTAAATAACGTAGAACTGGCAAAGCAGTAACAAGGATAATTGTTTAGATATTTATTCTGTCAAAGTCATCAAACACCCCTCACAAACCGACAAAAAAGTACTTCAATAAGCAATGCACCCCTACCCATTATTTTCCAATATACTGTGGAAAAATGTGAACTGCTATTTACAAAGTAATTTCATTTTTGGTAGGAACAAATTAACTATCAGATTAGCAAACCTTTTTTTTTTTAATTTTTTGGTATTTTTTTTAACTTTTAAACTGATGGTGAACCGTGGCATTAAGATAACTTTCACTTCTTTCAATAAAGACATTTGTTGCATGCTATTTATTTGTTTAAATCATCTGTCATGCCTTAACAAAAACCTCCTAAGAATGTTCAAATTTGGATTTGTTTGCACGTGCAACTGAGATCTTATTAACATATTTAGTTGTCACTTTCTTGGTTTGACCTATGTGACAAAATGCTGGTACCTGCCAGGCATTGACCAACTATGATAACAAACAGTTAAACAGCAATAATTAGAGATTTATCCCTTTATTTCCCCCAACTACCCTACCTGGAGAATGTTCTGTTACATTATGAAGGCACAACACATTAAATATTTTGTGGCTATGGTCTAATAACACTTGTGTTACAACAACAGTATTGTATATGAGGATCAACACAAACTCTGCCATTTCAACAAAGTTGCAGACACACATTTGCCCAGTTGAAACTAGTTTTGAATAGAGGATTTTCTTCAATATATGCTAATTTTGATATATTAGTTTTGCATGAATGACAAATGCAGGATATTATATCACTTTGATGGATAATACTTTCCCATTACTCTCTCACTTAATAGTAGGAATAAAGTGATTTTTGCCTACATTGAAAATAAGGATATCACAAACTAGGTTCTTAATTTCCAAGCATTTACAGAAGTCTTTTATGCTTTGTGTAAAGTTTTCCATGTTTTTCATTCATCTTTATGGTTTTAACAGAATTTCAACATTGTAAGCTATCATACAAAAGCAAGATTTTAGAACCTTTTTTTAAACACAAGCGTTTAAGATCCTTTGAACATTGTGTGTCTAGACAGATTACTAACGAAGAAACACCTCACTAAAAGAAACAACAAAAATAACAACAAAGAGGTAAATTGAAAAAAAGGAAAGAAGCAATCATAAACACAGAATTATGCTACAACATTTTCAGGTGAACGCTATAAGTACACAAAAGTTGTTAATAATAACTTGCTTCTATTTACAAATATTTGAACACTGATTGACTTACAAGTGTCCACTAACGTTGTTAACAGCACGATAGGGTTAATGCTTACCTTTTTAAGTTTTGTTTGCAGTATAATGTCAAGTATAGCGGTCCCAGCATAGATCAATGACAAAAAGAGCACAATTTTCTAACTGGATGTGTTTGTCAGTCACTCTAATCCATGGAACTTTCTTAACTCTCCAAATGCATATCCTATTGTTCATAGCAGCAGTCCAGGGTCAAAATAAATTGCAATAATAAAAATAAATTGCACAATGGAGAGATCTCCGGAGAGCTTAATCAATTCTAATAAACAAGAATCACATGGCTAATAGAACTATCTTCTCTCTTATGTTGCAAAACATTGTATCTTCCATGGTGCTAAAACAAAGTTATGGATATCCCTGCTATAAGGGGCATAGTTGTAGAGATCTATTGAATACATAAAGCTCTGACACACACGGTATTAGCATGTCTATTTAGATTAAAGTTATTAGGTCCCATATAGCCTTATTTTAGAGCTGATGCTCCTTAGGACTCTCAATCGCACCTCCTGCTTGCTTATATGACTTCAGATTTGCCAGAGGAATGTCTGCAATGTGGCTGCCATTGTTGAAATGGCCTTCATTGGGGCCATACTGCTTACGGTCATTGAACTGGTTCCTGCTGCTGTCTTCTTTCCAGGCTCTGGTGAGGGTGTGCCCATTCACGAGCTTGTCTTTCTTGACCCATTCTTTCTGGGCTGCAAAGGTTGAGAGAGGAGACTTTGGGTGTTGGTATGGACCCAAGCCTGGAGGCATCCAGCAATTATCAGAGTGACCCAAAACCAAACACTCTTGAGTGCACATCTCTGTGGCTTCCGCTAATCCTCTGGGACCCAGAGGCCCATCTGTAAAGGATGAGAGACAGACAAAGCCAGAAAGTGGTCAGAATTTTTTCTTAAAAATATTCCTTTCAAGGAAAAGTACATTGGTGGTCACATTTTTTTCCCCTGAAATTATATTTTTAAGCAATTCAGAGGTGTTATTCTCCATTGTTGTAAGAGGAACAGAAAAGCAATCAAACTCATCGTTAAGGAGGAAAGACTTTCTTTCTTCTATTTTTGTTTCTTTCCAGAAACACACAGCAATAGACAAAAAGACACGTGGGTAAATATATTCAACCATTTTTGATCAGTCATTCCATAGCATATAAACTATTACTGCCTTATGTCCTTACAATTCTCGAGAAAAAAGCTTAAATTTATGAGAAGCAGAAAAATTTTATGTGTAATGTTGAAAAATATGTAAATGCCACAACTGTACAAAACAAAAACCAAACATACTACTTGAAATACTGCATCATTAAAAATAACTATTCTATAGGTGGTTAGATAGAACATTGTTTTTTTCTATGTACTTAGCCATTTTTTATGCATGAAATAGTACTATATTTTACAACTTTTAGAAATTAAAATATTTATGTTAAAGAATATTTTAACTAATGTATCATCCTGAGGTCACACTTGGACTGCCATCGACACGCTGAGATACAAGTAATGAAAGAAAACATTTTCATTCAAAGATTGTTTTCTATAGGTTGAACTAGTTTCTAGATTTCTAAAGTATAAAACTGAAGTTACACTGCAAACTGAATCACATGGAGTCTAATATTCAGGGTAAAAATGTCATCATAAAATTTATCCTTATTTTTTTTTCACCAGAAGGCAACCTAGAGTATGCATTTTAACCAGGATTTAAGAATAAAGTGTTTGGATTGTGAAAAAGAGGAAACTGCCCTTACAGAAAAAACAATAGCTTAATGGTTAGAGTAAGTTGGGGTCTTTTGTTGTACTTTTCCCCTCTTTGATTAAATAGTCAAGTGATAAGTGATAGCTTGGAAATTAAGAACTGATTTTATAAATGAGGTTCAGTGGATAAGCAAGAATGCCTGAAGCATAAAGCATTTTTAAAAGCAGAGAGTCATCAGAAAAACAATGCAGATGAAAACATACTGCAAGCTTGCCTAGAAAATGACTAAAAGAAGGGGAAAATAATTGAAATGTAAGTTTTTCTCAAAGCCATGTTAAGCACAACTATTTTTAAATGTCCAGTGACTGTAGACCTTTTATATTTACATTTATTTGCCTAAATAATATTCTAATTATTTCTCATATGTGAAAAAAAGTACTTATGGAAAGACACAATGACTGATGGCAAAGACTGCTGCCAACATCTGAATAGACACTGGATGTTAAAAATACAGAGCTCAAATGCACTGTCTCATACACACTCAAATTTAAGTCATTTTTTACATCTAGTAGTCTGCTCTTGAGAATAACCTTGAAATTCCTTCTCATCTGACTGTATTCCCATCCCCTCAAAAGCAAACAGTTTTATTTTGTTTAAACACACACTCATTACTTTAAACTATTTCTCTTACAAATCTCTAATGATTACTTCCTGCCTTGGATATTTCGTTTAAATTTGTCTATGAGTCTTTTTGCCCTTTATAATCCGGCCACATTTTAAAAGTTCAAACTCATTTCTCACTTTTGGGTTTGCTTTGGTGTACTGAGAGATTCTGCATACACAGTGCTAACAAATTTTGCTCATAGCAATCCGTGCTCCTGGTGTTACGCTCGCGGGCTGAGAAGGTGCTTTTTGCCCGGCCTGTTTTCTTTTAATTACTGACTCCTTCAAGGGTCGCCTTCTGTTCCACATACCACAGGCCGGCTTCCAGAACTATGCCTCACTGTCCCGGTCAGTGTACTGCGGGCACCTTGAATATTTTTGTCTCTTGGGGGATATTCTGCACATTTACAAATTTTTACTTTTTTCCCCCCAACTATACTGAGAATTCATTGATGGAGAAGAAAACGGCTTCTCAGTCTTCTGATTCCCTCAGAGTCTAAAGCAATAGTGATGATCTATGAACAATACTAATTGTTGATTAAAATTTTATGAGGTTGAAAATGTTCTGAGAATTATTAAAGATATCCCCTGCTTAAAGGCAGGCCTTAAGTAATTATAATAGAAGCTGCTGATTTCACAAGGCTCATACAAAAAGCTCCTGAACAGCAAATTCCTTTGTTTAGCAATACTTTGTGACAGTTAATAAATGAATTATTTAACTCTGGTTAAAGATATTCACTCCTTTCTGACATCAATGGAGATGAAGTAATCACCAATTTCATGTGTAACGTGCTGTATCCTGCAGCCTGTGAACCAACCCTTAATCTTTACTTTCCCAAGATCATTAAGTTTTTCTTTTCTTGTTAATATCTCCAAAGGGGAGAAAACATTATTAGCTACCCCAGAAATGTCAGTAGATTTGGGTTTTATTGAATTCATTAAAAAAAGAATATGCAAGGTTATTTTTAAATTAGCCTTATCCAATATACACAGCTATCATAGTTAATTAAGATATATAAGCCAAGGATTGAGAGTGATGTGTTTGTCTAAGTATATGTGGACCTTAAATTGGACATTTTGAGTAACACATTTTAACAAATAGAGTACAATATTTTTTTCCTCTTAGACCCAAGAACAAGTATTCTATAAAAATTTCCTGAATGTGCACTATATACTGCCATGTGGCAGCCGGCAGGAATATAGCAGTTAACAAAGCAGATGTCCATGCCATCCTTATGGAGCTGCCATCTATCCTGAGAAACGATTATCTTTACAGCAATGAACAGAGATAAAAAGGGGTCACTGTGAAGGGCTAAGGGGCAGTTAACTAATCTAGGGAGGCTCTTCTCTTTACAGGGTAACAGAGACTTTATTCCAATTTATATCATTTCTTCCATCTCCTTAAAGTTCCCCTTACATATAATTGACAAATTTAGACACTTATAGTTAAAATGTTTATATCCTATGAAAAACCTTTAACATGCAAAATAAGTATCTTTCTGTTAGATAATATTAACAGCTCCTTGAGAATTTTATGGTTCATGATTCCTTCTTATGAATACATTTGAAGGATTTTAAAATTGTCTCTAAATAAATTTGTAGAAGTTCTGTAGATTCTAAGATAAATCTTTTAAAAAGCCAATTGTGTAAAACTTTAAGATGCATCTTCAGGCACTACACACGATGATCCAGGGGATACAGCAAAGATAGAAAATTAACTTTTTTTTCCTTGACACCTTCAAACTAGGGAAGCTTCCCAGGCAAAGCCACAAAAAGGGTTGCAGGTGAAAAGGAACTGAAGCTATTGAGGATGCTGACATATAAATAGTAGGATGGGCTTAGCCAAGTTGTTAGGGCTCTTTTTGCATAGAATACTTTGAATAATTTCTCAGGCAGTAGGGTATGTGGGCTACCTCAAATTATCTAGTCTCTTCCCCCATGATATTAATCGATGCTTAGTGAGTCAATGGAATGAGAGCTCTAGACAGGAAGTGGGTAGGATATAGACTTAGCTGCTCAAAAAGGGGAGACTGGAAGCCCTCTAATCCAGGACCTCAAACTTGGATCAAGAAAACAGTAAAATGCAAATGAACAACAATGAAAACAAAAACTACATACATCAATTTGCTCATGTATTTCGTAGAGTGAAATGCCTTGGAAAATATAATTTACTTTACATTTGGTAATTTTTGATTTTGAGAATTGACATTAAATTTTGGGCCTATCAAATTTTAATTTGATAATGCATTATTATTAAAAGGGAATTTTCCTTCAGCTGGTTACCTATGATGGTCTCTGCCCTATGCATGTTCAGGTACAGTCTGTTGTTTATTGGCCATTGACTAGTTTCTAATTTATTTCTCTCATTTTTAGAATCACTGAATATTTTTTGTTCTTTAAAAACATCATGTTCTTTAAAACCTATTGATATTTAATATTGTCTTTTCTCAAATATGAGAAAATTGAAAATATTATTATCCAGAAACTTTAAAACACTAAAATATCAGGGAATTTTTGCTTCTATTGAGTGTATACTAAGCTATAATTCTTTTTCCTTGAAAAAAGTTTTTATTATAACTCTAATTGCATTAGCTGATGAATAATTATCAGTAATTTTCATTCTTAATTCACTCAACAAATACTTATTGACCCTTAACATATCACATATAATGCCACTGTAGATTTCTAACAGACTCCTTGAGATTTTATGTATTTGAGTGTGGAGATGGTTGTAGGACTGTATGTGCAAGCATGTGTGTTCACAACTGCGTATAGTCTCTGTTTCTTTAATTTTGTTCTTCAATTTTGTAATGCCCTATTTAGGCTGTATTGTGTAATATCTGTTTATAATCCTTGTCAGGAGTCCAAACTGGTTCTAAATACTTTTCTTAATTCAGTCATCACACCAGATTATTTTTCTTAATAATGAAGTAAATGAATCCCTTCATTGCAATTTTTTCCAAAACTCAAACTGTTTTTTTCTACAATCGTCAAACTGAGTTTTGTTACCCTACTTGTTTTTGGAGTATATAAATACACGAGTACTATTAAAACTATAAAAATGATCTTTCTGCATTTAAAAATTGAAACAAAAACGAAAGCATAATCAAGCAGCTTCTTGAAAGTCAGCTCTGTTGATGTTAATTTTATGCCTGAAAGTATTCCTCCCTCCATTGGTGTACAAATCATTTTCCCATTCAAGATCAAACAAAATCTTTTCTAAAAGTTTAGGAATTGGACTGGAGACTTAGCATAGTGGTTAGAGTGCTTGCCTAGCAAGCGCAAGGCCCTGAGTACAATCCCCAGTACCAAAAAAAAAAAAAAAAGTTTAGGAATTAATGTCTGTCAGAAAGCCGCCTGTGTCATGGAATTTTAAAGATGCAGGCTTAAAAATGTGAAAGAATCCAAGTTAATGGAACTTGATCTAGACTTAAGTGGAAAGATACTTGAGTGGTCCTTGACTTCATTTTATTACACCTGGAAGCCAGGCTGCTACTTCATTGATTAACTCACCACTGTAATTAACAAGGAGCTTCTGGCTGGTTGACCAGCTGCCTTTCAAACTAATTGTTTCAAACTCACTAACTCTAAAGTTTAGTGTGAAAAAATCCCTATACATTTTATATTCCTGATTAGATTTCATATTGTGTGATATTTTGGCCTTTTATAAGAATAAATTTTCCTTCAAATTTTTAATGTTAGGCAAAATAAGTTTAAATAGACTGCTGATATTAAATTGTAAAATAGATATGACATTTTATGTCATTTTGATCAAATTCCTCACATCACACTGAATATTTTATGACCAGCTTTTATGATAGAAAATTTCCTCTTTGATGTAATGCACATCTTATTGTCATGTTATAATATCTATTTATCTAAGAACATGCATAGCAAAGTTTATGGAAAACATTTATTCCAAAGTTCCAATTTTGATATTATTTCCCCCAAACTTTATATTACCACAAGTGTGAAGAGTGCAATGAGTTGTACATCACTGAACAACTTAAAATGAAATATTCTTCTACTAATTTAGATTTGCCACAGACCGTAATAAAATTTCAGGGAAACAAATATATCACTCAAGTTAATTTTAGAGTTTCTACAAGACTAATATAACAAAATACAGCATTTTTTTATGAGTTCATTTTTACCCTCAATTTCTTTCAAGATTATGTAACCACATAATGTCTTATCTTTTTATTTTATTTATTTTATTGTGGATTACCTTGAATGAAAACCTAACGGCAATGATTTATGTAATTTTGGAAAGAAATGTCAGAAGCAATTTTACTTCACAGATACCTTAATATCCACTACTTAAACATCATGTTCTGTATTTATTGTGTTGCTGCTAAAAGTCAAGTCACTTAATTTGCTTATAAACCTAAACATAGTAAAAATAATTTCAAAAAAGAGATCTGGCACAAGACACTGAGGAGTCGTTCAGCATTGCTTTCATTTCCTTTGAAAATCTCATTCTGACTTCAAAGTTCTTTATGCTCAATACTTTCAGATGAAAGTCACATGGCAGTAAGTAGTTACTTAGAATACTCTGCTTTTATTATACAGAAAAACACAAGGAGAGTATGGATTTTCACTTCACTGTAACTCAGAATTTTTATGAAGTCATAGAGTGATGTGGACAGTTTTCATCCAAAGACAGATATACAAATGTGACTATATAACTGGCACTTCATATTTGAGGTTTCAAAAAATTGTAGCTCAAATATATTCTGAAAAAAATTTGCCTCTGTTCTTGACACATATAAATTTGTTTTTTCCTGTCACTGTCTAAACAATGCAATATCAATTATGTACATCACATTAGGTAACATAAATGTCATGATTTGAATCTGGAATTCTCTTCAAAGGTTCCTTCGTTGAAGACTTGGTCACATACCTCTGGTACTGTTCAGAGTTGACAGATACTTTAGGAGTCTAGTTAAGGTCTATTGGAAGGAAGTTAGAACATTTAGGCAAGCCGTTGAATTGCACATTGGACCCCAGTCCCTGCTGTCTTTCTTTGCTTCCTGTCTGCCATGAGGTGAGCATCTTCCTCTGCCACACATTCCCACGAGGCTGTACTGTGCTGCCACAGACCCAAAGCAATGTGGCCAAACCATTACAGACTGAACCCTCTAAAGCTGCTAGCCAAAATAAATCTCTCAGCTTTTTAAGTTGCTCATGTCAGATTTTTGTTATGGAAACAGAAAGCTAAGGCAACAACTAACCTAGGGATGACTTAAAGGGAATTGAGTATATGTGGATTTTGGTACTGTGGTAGAAGGATTCTAGAACTATTTCTTTACAGGTACTGAGGGACAAGTGTAATTTTGGGATAAATATTTTTCATTCATTCAATCGATGATTTTTGAGTTGGCAATTTTAGGTTCAAAAAATTGTTGGCTAGAATGTCTAAAATCAAAACCAATCCAAAAATATCAAGTGATATGATCATTGCAAATAGTAGACATGGAAAACTGATTTTAGCCACAGAAGAATAATGAATTAGCATGAATTTTCATACAGAAATTTTAGGTTTCTTACCTTGTACTTTATCATCTATACATTAAGAAAAAAACACTACATTTTAATGCATGAGCTCTGTACATCCTTTTTTTTTTAATATGGAATGCTTCACAAATTTGCATGTCATCCTTGTGCAGGGGCCATGCTTATCTTCTCTGTGTTGTTCCAATTTTAGTATATGTGCTGCTAAAGCAAGCACTGTACATTCTTTTACGCCTTTATGTCATTCTAGTTTTTCATTCTCATAATCAAACTCTTCCAACTTTGTCTCGAAGTTACTCTTATTTTACTAATGAGAAGCCTGAGACAGGGCAAATAAATATGAATGTATTGTTCTGGCAGTTTATTTTGTTAGTTTGCATTCAGGTTTCAGAATGTGAAATTACATTTAGAATAGCTGTACATACTTCTAACTAAGTACAAACCGAATGGTTTTATCAAGAGTTTCACCTTATAGTTCATGTTGAAACACAACATTGTGAGTGCATCTACAGCCACCTTGAGAACACACGTGAAAAGCCCGCACCAGCAGGATTTAACAAAACCTTTGGTTAACGAGTAAACAAGGATTAAATGTTTTACATCTTCCTCAAACAAATTTTTTTCTTAGTCCCAGATGAAAAGTCAACACTGGCAGATGGAGAGAGTCCAAGTACAATAACACATGGCCACCCCAAGCAGCAGATTCTCTGCCAGAGAGGATATTGCTATTTGGACAGACTTTACAGTGCACAAAGAATGGAGAGTACTTCCTTCTTTGTCTTCCACCTTCTGCATTGCATGAGTATCAGCAGATCTTGTCTCATCTGCTAATGCTAAGAACTGGAAAAAATTGCCTCTGATCATTTCATTTACCTGCTATGCATTCACTACTAATATTTTATTTTGCAATCAATTGAGAGACAGCAGTCTAAGGAGACAGATCTTCCTTGATTATTTAAACTAACTTCCAAATTTTGACCAAATTGCTTAACCTTATCTGCATTATGGTAGAGCATAATTTCTTCTATAGTTCACCATTTCCTCAGTGTTTGATGTCATTCATTTAAAACATTTATTCATACACTGATATCTACTGGATTACTCTCCATTTCTTGCAAATAGAATTGTTTCTTAGAAAAGGAAAGATAAATCTTATTTGGTCTGAAATACCTTTTAAAAGGCAAATCTAAAGTGTGAAATAATGAAGTAATTCTTTAGAGATCAATTTTCAAACAAAATCCAAGTGAAAAATAAAGAAACAGTTTGTATCATTTTCGGTCCCCTTAAAAAAGGAGCAGTAGCTGGTGGGAATCCAGGCCAGCAGTATTCAGTGTTGCAAAGTAATTTCCCTTTACACATGTCCTCTGCTTCCCACCTTCCAAGTGTGCTTAGTCAGAATGGGTTGCCGTGGTCACGCCGGGTGATCGCTGATGACTTTCACCTGGAGCAGGGACTTATTGCTCAGGCCTCCTTTACCGCAATACTCGGCTGCAAGTTTCACTTTTCAGTCTTCAGAAGAAAGAGTCCCGGGTGATTTTAACCATCAGGCAAATTCAGAGAAACACTTCATTAAATTATCACAGATTTAAAGACATCATATAATAATTTAGATTTTTTTAAAGATGTCTAAAGTGTTATTTCAAAATCTGAATAAAACTTCAATCACAGGCAGTGCCATCTGTAGGTATATGGGTATATATGTTTATATGTGAATTGACTTGATTTTGTATTACTTTAATTAAAATAGCATATATTGCTTCTCAAATGTTAATATGCACACGAGTCATTAACAGAAATCATTAAAATGCATGTTATGAATCGGTAAGTGTGGGTTGGGTCCTGAGTTCCTGCAATTGCCTAAATTCATCAAATAATGCTGCTGGTGGTTCAGAGAACCATAGTTTGAGGTGCAGGGGCACTGAGGATTTAAGTCTCTCCGTTCTGTCTTTTCCCAATAGTCTAAACAACTAAAATTCTCAGAATCATCATATATCAGAATCATCTGGAGGGCTTTTAAATATCCAGACTGTTGGTCTCATCCAGAAATCGTCTTGGTATGTTTAGGTGGAGCCTAAGGATTTTCGGTCTCCAGGGCTGCCACATTCCTGATTTACACGGGCCATCACCAGTTTCACGGCTTCATCTTCATTTGATGCCACCACGACCTTCTTCAGATCACCAGCTGTTGGAAGCTCAGTATGTTCTATCTACACTCGCTCTAGGTGAGCTCTCGCAATCACTGTCACCTTATCTACCATGTATATGCTGATGATTTACCAATATGTCCGTCCAGTCCTTCATCTCTCTCCAACAGGCCGTGTCAGTATATGAGTCTCTACTCATTAGCAACACTAAAATTATAATCAGGATTTCCAACCGCGTAATACTTTTATTTTTTTTCCCACTCTCTGAGTCTGTTTCTCTGAATTGACTACTCTTGCATATTACACTCGGCTCCCCCAACTGCCGAATTCAGGGAAAAATTGAAATCATCCTTGATACCTGTCAGGCAGAAATCTAGACTACCTCACCTGTCAACATTTCCCACCCTAAACACGGAGTCTCTTAAAACGGTATCACAGCAGCAGTTACTGAAAGTTTTATGGCCAAAGGGATTTCACGGGTGTTACAAGTTACTAATCAATTACTTTGTGTTGTTATTGTGAACAAAGAGATTCTGAGTAGACCCAATCTGGCTGCTTTGAAGATTAAGAGACCAACGGGAAGGGAACTCAGAGCAGCTTCTAAGACCTGAGAGGAACCTCCGCTAGGTACTAGCGCACAGAGTCCTCAGTCTTGCAACAAGGAACGGGATTCTGCCGGCAAACCAAATGAGGTAGCAACAAATTCTTTCCCAAAGCCTCCAGATCAGAGCGCAGTCCAGTAGACACCTCAGCCTTGGTAGACCCTCAGCATGAGAAGCCATGTGGACTCCTGAGATAGTAAGTGGACGGAAACAGATTATAAATTTATGTTGCTACAAACTGTCAAATTTGTGGTAATGTTCCCAAGCAATAGAAAACTTACACAAATCTTATCTTTCATCCAAATCATGCAGCAAGTCATCTAATGAGTCTTTTAGTCTACTGAATTTACCTGCAAACTCCATAGTCCAAACCTCTATCCTTTCATTAGAGGACTCATTTGTTCTCTTTCTACAATCTTTAACCAGAAGCAACGCATGTGTATTAGTGTCCTGTGGAACTACAACAAATCACCACAAACTTGATGATTAAAAGAGCACCAGGGCTGGGGATTGAGCTCAGTGGTTAGTGTGCTTGCCTAGCAAGCACAAGGCCCTGAGTTTGATCCCTGGCACTGGAAAAAAAAAAAAAAAAAAAGAGCATATACCTATTCTTCTACTGTTCTGGCAGTCAAAAGTCAGAAATCAAATTCATCGGGGGTAAAGTCAAGGTGTCCACAAGGCTGGCTTCTTCTGGAACCTCTCTGAGGAGAGAATCCATTCTTACTTCTCTTTTCATGTTCTTGAGGACATCTATGTTTTTTATCATGTGGCTTCTTCCTCCATCTTCAAAGCACATCATTCCAATCTACTTCCATCATTACATCACCTTCTTCTCTGGCTCTACCTATTTTCCTCTTATAAGGACCCCTTATGTGATTACATTGGACCAGGAAAATCCCCTAATCTCAAAGTGAGCACCTTAATTAATCACATTTGCAAAGACCATTTTGTTATGAAAAGTAATATATAGAGCCTATTCTGTGCAATGAGATATACATATCTTTCAGGGACTGCTATTCAGTCTAAAGTAATACTTAAAGCAAAATGCTTCCACCCTCTGCTTCCAGTCACATCTGGGAAAAAGTCACACTCATTCCAGACAGTCCCTCATGACATGGTCCCGCCTAGCTCTGATCTCATAACCCACCTCTCTGCCTGCACTCTACACCTTTGCCACATTGACTTTCTTGCTATGCTTTAAATATATGAAACTTAGTGTGCTCTCAGGCTCTCTGAATTCACTATTATTTATGCCTAGAATACTGCTCTTACTGGTTTTAGAGTAACTCACTGCCTCACTTTATGTAGATTCTTCCTCAAAAAATCACGTCTTCTTTGAGACATTTCCTAACACTGTTAAAAATAATATTCTCTATTCAGTCATTCTCTATTCCCGTCCCCATTCTCTATTTCCCCTTTCCTTCTATCACCATTTGTTAATAGTCTATCTCTCACACTAGAACGTTAGTACCAGTAAGTTGGGTACTCTGCTTTTTGATAAATACATCCTCAACATCTGTTGTCATGGCCTGGCACTTTGTACATGATTACTAGATATAGTTGAAAGAAATCAGTGAAGTTTTTACTGGGTCCCAAATCAGTGAGCTCAGCTAGAAACTATACTGAAAGCATATGTAACAGATAATTTCTCTCAAGAAAATAGTTAACAGTGATACACGTAAGAATCACTGATAAGTATTCACAGACTGATATTTCATTAATATTTAGCATGTCTAAATGGTATTAATAAGGGCAAAATACCAGCTTTCAAAAACACTAGATCCCCGCCTTACTGTGGAGTTGAAGCAACTGGGATTGGTCCAAAGTGAAATTATTTAAGCAGATTCTTATATTTCACCAAAACACTGACTAATGCCAGACAGTTCATAATTCCTTTAACAACAGAGTTCTTGGGATGTCTTCAGAAATTTACGTTTATAAAATTCATAACAAAATAATACTTTAAAGCCTCAGAACACCACAGTATTTGCTGCCAATTATTCTGAGGCAGTGTTCTAATAACCGTGTAGGATCTAGCCCTTTGTATATGTGTGTTCCAGTAAATTGGAACATATTTAGAAAACATTAAGTTGATTAACAAAGGATTGAAAATTTAAAAGTAGTTTAGAGATTTTGCTTATGAGAAGGGGACTGAGAGATGAAAGGAGCAGGGAGGGAGAGGGAATTGGGGCAAAAATAATTAAGATGTGCTATGTACACATGCCACTATAAATGCGATCATATAAACTGCAAACATGTACTAACAAAATTTAAAATATACTATCTGTGGTCATAGTATCTTACAACAATAAAGAATGCAATTGTTTTTCGTAGGGTAAAAAGTGATTTTTGAAAAGGCAATATGCCATATTGTGTAGTATCTATACAATATCATTGTGAAATTCATTGCTTACACTAAGATGTACATAAAGAAAAGCCCTTTAACTGTAAGAAAAAATTAAAATGTCTTATTTTGAAAGAATCTCCTAACAGAATGTCATTATTCTGTTATTGAAAACGGCCTGTAGAAAAGAGTATTACAGAGAGAAATCTTGCCCTCTCAGGGTGATGCCTCGGATTACCTATTACAATCTAAAGTGTATATTTATCTCTTAACACACCTTGCAAATCCAGAAAAAAATTACTTCATTAATATGGGTCTCTGAAAGATAAATATCTTTCTTAAAAATAATACATACTCCATGTGAATTTTATAATGTCTGCACAAGCTTGGCTGAGATTTTTTCCAATATTTTCTACTCTGCTTATTGTCAATCCTGGCCTGTTATCTTTAGATGAAAGAAGTTAAACCACTTTAGTAGGTTTACGTTTTCATCCGCAGTTTGACATTAGTTTCACATATTCAACAGATACAATGTTGCCACATGAGTCACAGGAAAATTATTTTCCACTTTATAAGACACTTTATACTATAAGACATAATTATCCAAAACTTTTCTGAGATGAAAAAAATTTGTGCAACCTCAGTGTGGTTTAACAGTCAAAAATCTTAAAAAGTTTCCCTAGGTGAAGGAGAAATTTGCTTCCAAAATTTTAAGAAATGTAGATCACCCTTAGTTAGTTAGTGAATGTAAAAAAAAAAAAAAACAAAAAAACAAACAAACAAACAAACAAACAAAAAAAACAAGAATGAGAGTCACATTAATTTCTAAACCTAGGAGGAAATTTCTTGGTAAACAAAATTTGACCTGGTCTTCTATGGGACTTTTTGTACCTTCTGTGTTATTTCAGTAAGTTATTCTGAGGAGGTACGGAATCAGATTTGCCCCTATCTAGTCTGTTCCCCCTTGACAATTAAATATATATATTTTTTTCTTTTCCATTCTCTTTTAGTAAAATGACCACTCTATTGAGTATAATTGGTAGTTGACTATTTTGATAAACTCATCATTCTTATGCTGCTACTGAGTAAAATTCTAAGTATTCCTCTTTAGAAGAACACCTATACTTCAGCGAGAAACTTTTAGAGTTGCTTCAGTACAAATGCATGGATGGTAGATGAGTGTGATTTTGCGTCAGAGAAAACTTTGCAGCTTCTATCAAATTACTGTGTGAAAGCACCGTTGCCAACGAGCTGGCATAGTGCAGGCAACTTTCAGGCTCCAAACATGGAAGAGATAACACCTGAACAGATTAATTGAAAAGAGTTTAGGG